>JADANM010007051.1:576974-588117 GCA_026213755.1 Eurema hecabe | reverse complement strand
CATTTTGCGATTTACCTTTTTTGATATTATCAAAATACTCCAGCACAACAACCACCACTATCTACACAAATATTTAAAATTACATTTTAGCGAATATATTCCCAAATGCATCATGATCATGTCCAAATCTCCTAAAATCCAATCCGTATTTTTCCAAACATAAGACCTACCTTTTAGAATCCAGAATGAGTCTAATTAATGCTAATATTATCAAGCAGCAAGCAACTAATAATTCAAGGGAATTTTTGTAACTAAAAGATTTTACCTACAGTACCAATTTTGATTTTTTTTACAAATATATTATCACCTCATTTGTAAGTCTAAATCTGAATTAGTTTACAAAAGTGAAGATGAATTCACAAAAAACAAACATTCAAATCAAAACACAACAGAACAGTGACACGTAAAAGAATTACAATACTATGATTGGGATTCCAAAAAACACAGCAATGGAGGCTTCATGGAGTAATTGGTTTATAATTTCGGCAGTTTAAAATTATGTTGACTTTTTGAAATTTCTTAGATAATTCAACAAGCTGCGGCTTAAATCGCTCGATAGAAATAACGCATAGAACTGCTCACGCTATAATAGGAATTATAAAGTATAATAATAGATTTCACATCTTAGGAAAATTAGCAGACAAATATATAAAGTGCATGTCTCGATTTATATTTGATCTCCAAAATTTCCTACGTATTTGGTAACCTTTTCATTTTTAATATCTTATAATACTTTAAATGCATGATTACTACGTTTAATTTATATCTATCATATATCAGTAATCAGAGTGAGATTTATAACAGCTGTGGTCTATCTAAACTGAATCCTTTAAACCATAACTAACGACTTCCAGCACGAGAAGATGCGACTTCATTGAGTTTTTTATTTAACTGTACCTTCTGTACGTAGCAAGATCCTAACATTAGCGCGTTCTCGTCATATTTTCTTCTAAAACCCAACATTCCTATCAGAATCTATATGATCCAAATACAGATAGACTGCAGCTTATTCTTCATCATTGCGACAAGTTTTCACATCTTCATCGTCGTATAGGAGCAGTACGTCTACCGCTGCTGTAGCTTTTGCTGTGGCCACTTCAGCATCATCAAACCCAAGGTCACCACCAGCTAATTCACCAACGCAAGCTCGTAGAGACTCTGTCATATCTACTGCTGCTACCATGAGAGTCCTTAATGTGTTGCGGTGAGGACTTTTTAAGTCATTATAACTGTAAATTCTAAGGTTATCAGTACTTTAATGAAATAAAAATGATCTTATACAAATCACATTTTATAAAAGGAATTTATTACCTTAATTCGTTATGAATAGATAAACCTATGAATATCCTCAAAAGTATGTTTTAAACAATATTATTAAAGTTTAAATTGCGAATGGGATAAATCTAGAATGAAAGTGATTCATTCCAGATACCTAAATGCCAAAACATTTTAGTTTTTCGCACAATGCACAGATCAAATTTAATACAGTTTTATATATAGTTTGAATAAGTAAGGGAAAATTATATCTGTATGTGACTGAAACTACTAAAGGAATAAAAAACAGTCTCCATCTAGTAAACCTATTGGCAACAACCACTTCATATTCTAGGCACTGGATCTCCAAGCACTCCTCCGACTTCTGGTCGGACGATCGTCTCCGCGGTCTGACCATGGACTTCCTCAAGGAGATAGAGAGCAGTCCCGGCCTACTGCCGGCCGAACATAAGGCGGCAGCACAACTGCTACGCTTGCTGGAAAGAGCTCCGGATAGGAATGTTGATTTGAAAGCTCTTTTTGCACCACCAAGGGTAAGGCTATGAAGCTTTTCAGGAAAAAAGTGAACAAATGTGACAAATAAATACATAGTATTCTAAGTACCTCGCGAATTCTGTGCCATTATTATTAAGACTCCATCTTCTATTACTATTAAGTTTATTTTATTTTTCCAGTTCCCAACCAAGGAAAGCTTGGAAACACTATCAGCTCTAGAAATAGCAGAACAGATGACGTATTTGGACTATCAGATTTTTAGCTCCATTCATAGCGAGTAAGTTGTTATACTCAAATAATGTGGCCCTAAATTTATTGATATTTTACAGTTAACAATCAGCAGAGATCAATAATAATTAATCCAACAAAGAATTACTAGAATCGGAAAAACAGTTGTCTGGTATTTACTTACCTTAGGGCTTCAAATTCGCAGCCTTACCCTTATATTAGCCTTAATATTAATTATTAGATTTCAAATAAATGAAATTTAATTGATTTAAATCAATTCAATATTTGGCAGAGAGTTCCTAGGCCAAGCTTGGACGAAAGCTGACAAAGCAGAGAGAGCTCCTCACATCCTGATGATGACGGCGCACTTCAATCATATCTCCAGTCTGGTCATATCTGAGATTCTGAAGCGTGTTCCTTTTCCGGGTAAGATATTTGTCCACAGAAATACTCATGCGGAGTTACTAACTAACAAACTCGAAAAAACTCGATATTACAAAGTCCGGCTCGAAGGACCATAAAGATGTACGGTTCGTACACCTGGGGATGCTGTTGCTTATAATAAAATGCTGCTGCTGATAGTGAAAGATATATATTTGAGTTGCACAAGTACGCGACACGCGACGGCTTAATGTGAACTAATTTAGTGCTATTAAAAACTATATGAAAACGCTAATGATGTGCAATATATAAAAATGATGATGATGCTTTGTACGATGTATACATCGTACACAAAATTTTTTATTTCGTGATCCCTAATTGTAGCATAATGCCAGCGTCCATTACAAAACAAAAATACTCAGTGCTATTTGTAACTCAGTTAAAAATAAATTTCTCTGGATTATGACTTTAACTTCAATCCTTTTCAAAAGTGCGAAAACCGTTAAAGTTAATGTAACGTGACCTTTACATTCTTCTGTGTAGCTTTTTCTACAAATAAGGTTTAAGTTTAAAAGATATCATGCAAGCGATTAATGTAACAATCATTCAAATATGAGACGTATGAAGTATGATTGTTCACGATTCATTAAACAAGATTTGGGAAAACTAAGCTAATCAATACTTGAAAAGGAGTATTATATGATCTTTATATACTTAATCTTACTTTGACTTTGACTTCAATTTTGAATTTGTATTGTCAGGTGCAAAAAAAAAATAGTTTAATATTGTATCTGCACTTGTACTACTACTTAACAGGAAATAAAGAGGCCTATTATTATTATAATTATGATCAGGTGCCCGCGACATCCACGAGATGCAAGAGCACGCGCTCAAGTGTCGTGTATCAGCTATCGAGAAGTGGGTAGCCGTGGCCGACATCGCGCGCTGTTTGCACAACTTCAACGGAGTTCTGCAGATATGCGCTGCTATTTCCAACACTTCGATATTTAGGCTGAAGAAGACTTGGGAGAAAGTGTCCAAGACGGTACGTAGATTGTTCAAGATAAGGTTGTTGAAGAAGATATTTATTATAGATATTTATATAAGAGATAATCTTTGATTTCCAGAGCAAACAAACTTTGGAAAAACTGCAAAACTTGACGTCTTCCGAGTGTCGTTTCCGCAATTTGAGAGACGCTCTTCACAGGTTAGAAAACTAATTTTAAAAAAGAAACTAAATTAAAATTCTGTCTTGTATTGTAAACAATGTACGATACAATGTGTGTATTTATAAGAAACTGGCGTCCGTACAAGATGCCCGAGTTTTGAAGAACGCAAGCGTTTGGAAATATATACGGTTGATGGGGAATGTATCTGATACCAGCTAAACGATTTTAGGACAATCTAGTTTAGGCTAGTCCAAACTAGTTCTTCCTATACGCCATAGAATGAACTAGTTTAGGCTAGTCCAAACTAGTTCATCCCACACGCGATAGGATGAACGGGTTCAGGCTAGTCCAAACTAGTTTGTCCTAAGCCCGAAGATAGACCAGTTTAAAGTATGGATCTTTTGCAGATGTGACCCGCCCTGCATCCCGTACCTGGGCATGTATCTATCGGATCTGTCGTTCATCGAGGAAGGAACTTCGAACTACACACCCGAAGGTTTGCTTAACTTCTCCAAGATGAGAATGGTGAGTTCTAGAATATATTTTAGCTTTTGAACGTTGTTTCTGATTTATAAAATGTAGTTCTATTTTGATAAGTTGTAAATATATAGAGGATATATCAAAGAGGTAATATGCGTTTATTTATATGTACACGTATACATATATTTATAAACGCATATTGGCATATCTGACTAGTTAAAGATACTTTGATCGTTAAAATGTGTGCCTAAATTTAATTGTTGTATTATTTTATTATTGAAAAGCTCCTTTGGCTAAGTAGTTATAGTTGAATCAACCAAATGCAAAAAATTGATATTAATAGATCTGGTTTTGTAATATTCAAAAAAATTTAGTTCTACAGGAATATTTTGTCTTTTTCTAGATTGCCCACGTGATACGCGAAATTCGTAACTTCCAACAGACCCCATACAAAATCGATCACATTCCAAAGGTAAGTACGTTAGTGTACATAACCGTAACCTAAATAGCATTTCTAGATTTAAATTAATCGAAGTCCTAACATTGACTCTGTTTTTGAGTATTTATATAGAGTTTATACGTCGATCGATCGTGATAGGTGGGCGAGTTCCTGCTAGACCCGTCTCTAATTTACTCCAGATGAGGCCCAGTTCTGTATAATGACTACTCTATATAGATAATTATTTAAATAGATGATTTACACTGTACAGTCTATACTTATACGTCAATCGATGGCTACATAATTGTGCGAGTACGATTTTACATACTTAATTTATACTTTACTGTATGTGCTTATACGTCAATAAATGGTGGTAAAGGTATGCGAGTTCTTGTTATATCTATATCTGACTTACTCTCGAAGAGGCCCAGTACTGTATTGACTATTCTATATGGATAATTACTTATTTAATGCACACACAATGCACATCGTCATAGGTGTGCGAGTTCCTGCTAGACCCGTCTCTAGCGTACTCGGAAGAGGTGCAATACACGCTCTCGTTAGAGCAAGAGCCCCGCGCGGCGCGTGGTTCGGCGAGCGGGCTGCAGGCCGCGCCCGCGTCGCCCGCCTCGCCGGCCGCGCAGCGCCGCCGCCGCGCCTCGCTCGCCGCCCTCGCCCCACTCAGAGCCGAGCGATAAACATACTACTAGCCTATCTTGGTTTGGCTGTGGTATTAAGCGCGTCTTGCTAATTGCCACAGCCAAATACCCTCAAACTTGTTAATACAATAAATAATTCTATACTCAACTAATTGGTGAAATTGTGGTAACGCAGCACCGCAATTAAACCAAGAAGAAGAAGAAGCTTATCCAATCTATTGTAACGGATAAATTACATACTCATACTTTTCTTTTGTTAAAACATGTAGCAACATTCAGACTCCAGAAAAAAACAAATTATAATTATTTTCAGTGTGGGCCTCGAACCCAAATCTTAATCTTAATCATAATATGAAATAATTGACGTCATAATTACGGAAAGCCACACACTACTAGCTACGAAGACACGTCTTTGCTACAGAATACATATGTTCTTTAAATAGATACATTGGCTATAAACACATCATATTCTTAAAAAAAATAATTACGTTTAATCCAACCTTTTGGCAGCCTCTATGGCATAGAATAAATTTCAATAAATGGCCTATGCCATTTATAGACTCTATAGTCTAGATGCCATTTATTGAAATTTATTCTTTAATACCACAACTATTCTTTAAAAATGATATAATATATTACAAACAAATGTATCAGCCTAATTCTTTTGAAAAGCACAGAGGCCAAAAACTAAAAAATGCCAGAGGCTAAACGCTGATTAAGTCATTTTCTGGCATATACGTAAATTAACGAAACGGATAAGTTTTCTTATTTTCTACTGCACCATACAATGGAAAAGAATAAAAAAATATATGTAAATAAAAAAAAACTAAATCTTTGCTCATGACTTTCGTCACTGTTAATCTTGCTCAATGTCAATTTAAAAATTATTATAAGAAGGTATTTGTTTAAATGAACTCTAAGTATGCGGAAAATATCAGAGATTATGAAAAGAAGTAATTTAATACGTGAGAAGTATTTTGTTATCAATGGGTTAAGGCATAAATTGTGAGACAAAATTAAAAAAAAAACTCTTGTCTATATTCGCCCTTAATTTTGATTATCAAAGAGAAAAACTTAGTGTTCATTAAAATGGAAGAAATACGTTAAAAAATCTTGTAAATTATAATTATAAAAATGTCAAATTAAAGACGGTTAAACTATTGAATATAATATATAAAAATGTTATTCCTTTTCCTTACTTATAAATGGCGACTTCTTCTTTCTCACCTTTAAACGTGTAGTTTTAAGTATAAATGTAGGTAATTTGGTTTCTTGTCAATGGATAGACCTTAAATTTCTACTCAAATGTTTGCTTTACAGTTGCATTACCTAAAACAAACCGTTTCATTTGTCATCAGTTTGTCATAATGATGATAAATGTATGATGAATATTCAATTCTAAAGAAAATAGTGCACATTATAATAACTTTTATTTTATTAATTTAAAATTGTAATTCCTATCTAGGTATGGAAAATTCTGATAAATAGGTAAAATGGAATTCCTTTCCACAAATCCCAGATTATGAATTTTCATTCAACTTCTAAACTATCGCTTTAATCTACTGTATAATGAATCTTATGAAACGTTTCTTATGTACTTTACCTACTTCTCCATAGAATTCGTTAACACATTTGTTAACTATGTTACATGTTGTTATACTCTTGTTACCTAGAGTTAAAGTTTATAGAACTTAAATATACTCTCGTATGCTTAATTTGCACGAAAGTGAGCAACAGCAGAGTAAGATTCTTTGAAAGTTGAAAATTACAGTTGGAGAACGAGATTTTTATAGTTTTAAAAAGTGTTTTTAAGCCGGTGGGGTAAAAATCGTAAGACGACCTTTTTTTTCTCATGCAAACCCCGGAGGAAAATAGGAAAGCAGTCGGATTCAGACCGACTAAAACTCCACGATATTCCACCATTCCAAAATGAGGGAGTCACATGTCCTCGTGAGGACATGAACACACACATTCCTCGAATATTTTTGTAAATATATCTTATGACTGTTTTTCTAAATCTTAAGCTGGCGTTTTATTTCATATCTTCAGGATATTGAGATCTCTTAACTATGAGATGTCCTTGCGTTTTTACTGCGGTGTTGAACGCTTATAAAGGCAGCCATATAATTTACTAGGGTATATATTACGGGTTTGTCAGTACAGTTTACGCTTACACCGCTGTGTGTATGTCTAATTTAAAAGGCTGGTAACTTACTCCAGAGCTCCGTTAAGCTCAACGAGTGTTCATGGGTGATATCCACTTTAAACAAGTTGGCTCGTCTGCTCGTTTGCCTCCTATTTTATATAAAAAACTGTGTAGGGAAAACTGTTATGTATATCCTAGCATGTATGGCTATAGACTAATCACAAGTATAAAGTAATTATTGTTTGAATGTTGAAACGTTATACCTAAAGTGATTTGAAGTGAGAGTAGCTGTCTTAGGTCTTTTCTACGTCTTTTCTAAGTCGTTTATAGTTAATGTTAATGAGTACTAGGCGCTTTTTGCACCTGGAAATGTGTGGGTCTAGTTTTTATCCATATATTATTTTATAATAACCTAAATTACTAACATATCTTCTTCGTGTTGTGATTTTGAAGTCTTCTTATATTTATACTATTAATTATGTATGCGTATAATTGAGAAAATATATCTTTCAACTATCATATTATATATTTATATGACTTAAATTTAATTTAAATTAAATACTTAAAAAACTAGACCTACAGTATTACACTCCCAGACCTGGGCCATCTTATGATTACAACACACCACCTCGGTTGTGTAAAACGCTTATGTAAAAAGTTCTTATGGATAAAATAATAATATAATAAACTTGTTATATAATATAAGAAATGTTATACTTACATTCTAATAATAAATATATTTTTCACGTTTTCAAGATATTATGCACAATATTTTAAACATATCCTTGTAAACATCTCATAATGATAATTTGTAAATAGACCGTTATTTGCCTTCTTGAATTCTCGATTATTGCAAATTACAAAATTTTCTATGATAATAAATAGTTATATTAATATAAGGATCTATCCTGAACTACCTCTCTTCTATATTTCGAAACAGATTTTTATTTAAAATAAATGTATTTTAATAATAATAATAATTTAATTACGTTGTCAGTGAATGTTAGATGACTGTTTAATTGTTAAGGTAGATGCTCATATTATCTAATTGTATATTTTTCTTAGTGTTTATGATAATCATTTCGATTCGGACCGTTTCAATTGTAACTTAAAACTAACATTTTTTAAAGTCTCCCAAACATATAATACTGTAGAATTGTGATGTATTTTGTAATGTTTTAAAATTATTTATTTTACGTCCCAATATAATTTAGCTTCATTATCATCTCTACGTCTTCCTGTAAAATATTACCTTGATGTATTTAATTATGTATATGCCATCTTGTTTTTGCTTTCATACTAACGGTCCGAACAAATAGTTATATTATAATAGTCTATAGATCAAAATATCGATTGTGTTTGACGAATTTAAAAGAAAAAAATATATTCATATATAATTTACTTTTAATTAAACACAATTTCTAACGGACTGTGCAATTAAATGAACTTAAAAATTCGTATGAATGTAAATTATTTTTTATATTCAATTATGACATCAATTACTGTAGTATTTTAAATTAATGTAGTTTTATGACTTAATGTTTATATTATAATGAAGTGTTTTAGTTTTTAATGTGCCAAATTTAGCCTATTCACTATTTAAAATAAGTTTGTTGAATACAAATTTCCAAAAATTGAGGCCACATTCTTCAAAATGTTAGCAATGTTGTTATCTCTCTCTATATTTTAATAAAAAGTAGCGAGTGACAGAGATAAATGTATTTCAACTTGTTAACAGCGTTAGGCCTCTACGCTTTTTATTTATAAATTATTCCTTTCATTTGATGTTAATGTATTAAACATGCATATACATAATTATGTGTTTGAGTTTTAATATTAACGATAATCTAATAATTTTATGAAATCAAGAGTATTGATTTTTTCCAAAATCTACGACTAAATAAATTATAATAAAGATTCTACGGAGCTAAAAGAATGCTTATTTACATTAAAAAAATAAATTAATTGCGTATTGGATATAATTTTGTATTGTATTTACAGCTCAGCTTTAAAATGTACCTACATAAATATAAAAATCTATAAATCAATACATATATAAATAAAAGCAAAACTCTAATAGGCTTAATAAATATATTATTAAAAAATAATTATTTTATATTATTACCACAATATAAAACTGTTTAATTTTAACATGAAATGATAAATGTGTGTTATTATAGATGCTTTGGTATTTATGAATATTGCAACATTCTTCTGAAACTGTCATTATTTATGTGACAGTGGCATTTTATTTGACAGTTAATTATGAAAACATTATGTCATAGTAATTAGTAACATCCAGATAAAGCCCTAGCCCCTAGTTAGTACGCTTGAGAGTTAACAATATATGAATGACGAAAGATATAGTTAAAACATTTAACTTTAAGCATTATTCCGCATAATGCCTAATAATACTATAACTGAAAAAAACTAGGATTATATACTGGTCGAAATTGTGGTGGCGGAAACATGTGTTGTTGTCTGTTGATAGACACAACCAAACATCGACCCTGAAACTTATTTTATATAAAGAACGTATTAATTTTTAACGTAATGTTCAATAACTACCTAATCTTTGTATACTGAAATTGGCATAAATATCCGTTAGCTAATCGTTTAGTCCTTAACACTAGCATTGAAAAATTTAGTAAATTCCGGCCTAATGATAAGATCCTTGAAGATAAATATTTTTTCATCAAAGATGTAACAATATTATTTGCTTCCCAAAATAAAGGTAGGAGCATTTATAAAATGACAACGTATACCTACCCCCTCAAAGAACTTGTACCGACTGTATTCCAAAACCACTGTGTAATGTGTTCCGTTCTACCGCAGCGAGTGGGGGTCCCGGACACCTTCGCAATGTTTTCCGCCAGACTCAATTGTATTGGCTCCAAAAGTACTGAACGGATACTTAACAAATTCGGTTTAAATATAGTTTTGTGTTAGGAGTGTTTTATTTCGAAAAAAGTATCAAAAACTTTTAATAATCGTTCCAAGCTGGGGTTGCTGCTAGTCTTATAGTAACATAATATAACTGTGTCCTCATATACACTTAAATTTCAACAGGAATCTTTCTAGCGTTTTCATAACTAATAATGTCTGTATAAAATGCTACTGTCACAAGAAACAGCCTGGTTTTCAGTTAAAGTTGTTAACTTGCCTTAAAATTGTTGTATCTCCTAATAAAGTTGTATAAAGTTATCACGTGTTTAATTTAAAAAGCCTCTTCACCCTTAGGATAATATAATAGAACATTTTATTTTGATTGTTTTTTATAATTTTTCTCTTATTTATAGTAAAATTTGTAAGAAATAACCGTGCTTTCCAAAAGTATCCGAAATATTTTTGCGTTAAATACTAACGCTTTGAAAAACTCGATTTCATACTGTTAGTAAGAATATAAATCACTACATATTATTCAGCAGTCTTCTTTAAAAAGTCTGCTCGGAATTTCATGCGGTTTTCGCCAATCAATAGAATGATTCTTGAAAAATAAGACAGACAGACAGGTTTTATGTCCCTTAGGGATCTATAAGACGCCATTGATACATTTTGACTATGATATTATAAATATAATATCATTGCACTTTGATTTTTACTACGTATAGTTGATTGATCTACTCCGATCTAAATTAATAAAATCAATAAAAATAATAATATACAACCGTATATTCATTTTTACCATTAAGCGCACACACATTTTATTGAACCAATAAAGACACTATGAATAAAAGTGGAATGTCTGCCAGGCGCCGACTTAAGCCACTGACTACACACGAAACGATATATCGTTAAGTTTCGTAACGATCTTTCGTAACAGACCTATCTGAACAGTGTTTGGTTTTCTGTTAGTTTTCATACTGATACA
>JADANM010007051.1:554505-572075 GCA_026213755.1 Eurema hecabe | reverse complement strand
AAATTTGGTACACAGATGGTCTAGAGCTTGACATAAAACATAGGCTACTTTTTAACTGAAAAAAGGGTTATATGAAGGGAAGGGGGGTGAAAGTTTATTTGAAAGTCCACATATTATATGAATGGGCGACACGTAGTTAGTTATAAATTATAATAATCAACTGAAATAGTTAACGATTAAAATCTAAAGATGCTTTTCTCGCTCTCTTTTAAAGTTAAATAAAAATTGAGTTTATTTCTAATATATCAATCCTACTAATATCACAAATGTAAAAATTTGTGAGAATGTTTGTATGGATGTATGTTCGTTATTCTGTCACGCAAAAACGGCTGGACCGATTTAGTTGAAATTTGGTATGTAGATAGGTGATACCCTGGATTAACAAATGATACATTATGTCCCGGTATTGCCCCGCGGGGCACGGCTAGTCAATCAATATTTAAGAATGCATCTGTCCTAATAACGGGACTCATATTTGGAATACATATTTAAACCACTTGTTGACTACATATTTAAACACTTATATGATAATTTAAAACAAATGTATGTGAATATGTTTCATCCATTATATCTTAATACTTATTTCATGTCTTTAAGAAGTTCTGAGGCGCTTTCTTGACCCATATTACTTAGAGGAATGGGGCGTGATTTGGGACATATCACACCCAAATTTTCACCTACAGCTATGCTAATAGTGCTAAAATCCAATCGACGTCAAGGTTCAAATAAAACAATCACACAAATTTCAAATATTTATTACACCTTCACTGAATTCTTAGTGCTTCCGTCTTCCATCTCCTCCAAGTCTTTGAGCAGTGGACCCGTTCCCCAGATCCTACGATTCTTGGTGTAGGGGATGATCCCGATACTCACCCCGGATAAAACCAGCCACACTCCACCCGCGTAAAACGTTAACTCCCAGTTACCAGTTAAGTCGAAGATAAGACCTGAAAGGATCAGTTAAGACTATTTTTAATCCATACTAATATTATTAAAGCGAAAGTAACGCTAAAACTACTGAAGTGATTAGAACGAAATTTGGTACACAGACGGCCCTTTAGGCCTGGGGAAGCACATGGGGTAATTTTTGTTGACAGAGTCGCGGGCAACAGCTAGTGTTTAAATCTACTAAGCTTATCAATTTGTTTATAATATCTTTCATCAATTTCTGTTTATTTTAGTATTATCATTACAATATAGTGTAGGTAAAACAAAGTCGTTTCTTTTGTTTGAGTCTATAAATGTTTCTTTTTGAGTCCATAAATCTTTAAAAGTACCCAAACGATTTTCGTGCGGATCTTATATCAGAAAGAGTGATTCTACAGGAAGGTAAAACCGCGGGGCGCAGCTGGTTAAAAATAAATTGATAATACAAGAGCAACATACAAATGTATGTCGAAGTTCTTGTACAGACTACAAAAGTACTTTTAAACAAACCGTCACTAGAGACTCTTGTATGATATATTGTGCAAAGAGGACAATACGATATCATTGGTATTTAACAAAATACTGGGTACCAAATTAATCAGTTTTCTATTATTTAATATGTTACTATAATTTTGCAGTCTAATGAACTTTTAAATGACATAAAATGTCGTTTAAAAGTTACACACAACAAAGTTTTAATTCAAACGCGAGGTCGTAATCTATTTTTCGTAAACGATGTTCATGGCCGTATTAATTAAACTAATAAGTCTGGATTAATGTCGCAGTCTTTTGTTTAATTGAAGTAATAGTAAAGTACGTAAAAGTTTTTAGAAATAATGAAGTAGCTAATATATTTTTGATAGTCTATTGTTAGAAAATTAAGAAAGCCTTACGTACTGAATCTGCTTTTCCCACCATGGGCAAGAAGCTGGGTACGACCAAACTCTAAATAATTATAACACTAGATACCTCCAAGCGGGGGTCCAATCAGATGTCCGACGCCTTGACTCAAAAGTATGAAACCGTACGCGATCGTGAAGTAGTCTATCGGCATGAGCTCCATCAGAATCGCTGGGGTATAGGAGTATGAGCTCGCGTAAGAGAGCCCAAAGATTGTGGAGACAACGACCAGGCCCCAGTAGCTGGTGATGAAGAAGGGGTAGGCTGCAACTGATACTCCACATACGATGAGGCAGACTGCATAGGTTTTGGTCACGTTTATCCAAGGTTGGTCTCCAGCCCAGCCGAGAGCTACCTGGAAAAGGAATGGGTAACGTTTTACTTTAGACGTAACAACGTTGTCTTCAGGGATCATTACAGAAAGGACTTAGAACGTAAAATGAATTTATAACCAGAATTATTAAAATGTCAACAGAAATCACTTGATTTTTCACTGCATACAATTGGAACAACAGAAGAAAGAAAGTTCAGGGCCAAAAAATACGATTTTTTTTCTTGTAGTAACACATAATATAGTATTGATGAATACATAGGATAATATATAATATTATGTCTGATAATTCCGACATTGTAGACGTTGTAATTAGTGATCGTTTGTATCGTGTCAACGAACTTGTATCTATTAAACAGTGTATTTAGATAGTGAGGTTTAAGGTTCACACGTGATATTGAAAACATAACCTGCAAATAAATTAGTAACCAATATATTATTATAAAAGACTTCAAAGCAATTGTTGTATAAGCTTTTTTCGTTATAAAATAATTTACAAAATCGTTTTAAAAGATCCAGATCCGGTCCAATCATATAGATATTTTATTTTGTGTATCTTATGAATCTAAAAATTTATTGGATGTAGAAAAAAATCTCGACAAGTTTGAATAAGCTGGATCGCCTACTTCGTGGAGGTACCACTCTAATACAAAAAACCCACTACAAGTAATTATATCTAATATAAGAGTGCAGATCCATTTTTCCTTTACCGACCTATTTATCCCTCCCTTTATATCCCTTTTGTAACATTTTGTTTCCTTATTTTAAGGACCTCAACGCATACAGCTACCACATTTTCAAATAACATAATTAAACTGCTCAGACATTATATAATCGTAACAAAAGTAACTGTTGCTTAAAACAACAAACGCTTAAGGAAAATGATATATTTACCTAAGTCTTAAAAGTTTTGAAGTTATGGAAATATTATATCAAAATAATCCGTTGAAGCCTTCATCTAAATATAATAAGATAAGATAATATTTTTGATATACACAATACACAAGAATATATATTAAAGTCGATGTTGTCCAATGTTAAGTCGTGTAATATTTTTAGTAGAGTAAGCGTGACCTGCGGTTTTCCTCGTATAATTTTCTTTCCCATATATTATGCACCATATACCGTTAGTGAATGACGGTATAGGATTTAGTGATTTCCCAGATTTTTCATGAATGAAAATTTTCAAAATTATTAAATTGTATGTATACCTAAAGTTCTTTTTCGTCCTAAAATGCGTTATAGTATTTAATTTTTAATTATTGATAATTTGTGATCGGCAAAGGAAATAATACATAAATTATATAAAAACAATAGTATCAAACAAAACAGTACTTACTATTCCAACGCCGCTAGCTACACCAATAATACTGATCATCAGAGCGCCGCCTTCCATGTCGACAGTCGTCATGTAGGACTTCAAGAAGAAGTACGGGATGATGGCCCACACGAAGAGGATCAGGGAACCAATGTTGAACATGATGAAGTGGAACTCCACAAACATTCTCATGTCGAACGTGGATTTTATGCTGTCAATTACACGATCATACCATTTCTGAAATCGAACCAACGCTTGGATAATGCTGAATTTAAATTCAATTCGAAATGTGGCCTTTTGTTCTTAAATTGATTTCTGCCCATTTAATTTGTGTGTATTATTTATTATTTTTTTTATAACCAACAGTACAGTAATGCAATGATAAACCAAACATGGAGATTGCAAAGGTTTGTGAAGCTTTTAAAAATAAGTATCGAGTTCAAACAACAGATTATAAAGACAATGTAGGTACACTTATACATTTAGAAATACGTACCCGTCCATCATCTGAGTAGTATGAGTTCAACGACCATGAAGAATTTCTGTAGATATCTGGCAACGATGACGCTCTGAGTTTGTATCTGGGGATGTTCATCATAGCTCCCCTGTGCATAATGGTGTTCCTATACAATGGCATGTCTCGTAAATAATGATGGTCCGTATATATTTGTCTCGACAACCAACTTGCTGTAGTCGGCACTTGTCTCAGCTGCTCCCTATGTGTATGTGCGTGTTTCTCGCTCTGTTTTCCCTTATCCTTTTCGTGGGTTGACAGTTTAGATTCAGATTTAGGATTATTCTTGAGAACATTAGAATCACCCTGAGATTTCGCTTTATCTCCATCTACTGCATCAGCTTTAGCAGTCTTATTTCCATCGTCTTTCGGTCTTTTAGCCAATACAGTAACTTTCATCGTCGCTGGTTCTGGCAAATTATCTATCTTATTATTATCTGCGTGGAGATTCACTTCAGAACGCCTTCTCGTTATTAAATGAGGGTAGTTTTGTAAAATGATGTTGTAAATTCGTTTATTTGTCATTAGCTTCTCTATTACTTCTGTTGGTACCTGTTGAATTAAGATAAATGTTATTGATATAATTTAATACATCGCAATTAGCTTGGGTCTTAATTAATATTAATTTTTACCTGATCATGTCTCTGAATAAATGTTGGCAGCTGTATAGTAGAGTGTGTTCTTTTCCGTGATTGCTCAGCGTTCATTTGAGTAGTTGCCTCTAGCTGTTCTGCTTCAGCTAGAGTAGTCGTAAGTGTAGCTAAGATATACTCAGGGCTTTTGCCACTTCTCAATAAATCATTAAGTTCATCGGCGGTCAAAAAGGCAGACTCTCCTCCTAAGGACTTTGAAGAAATTGAACCAGCACTAGATGATTTCCTGGATCTCGTCTTCGCTTGTTTCCTCTCTCTCGCTTCTTTTATTATAAGCCAGTCTGGATCTCTCATTAAAGCTCCACAAACACACATATTCAATACAGTTCCTGCTAGCAAGACTAGAGCGTTTCTCCAATCATATAACTCAATAAAAAAATTCGTTAACGGCGAGTATACTAAAGTACCAAACCCGATTCCACAAGACGCCAGAGATACGGCAAGAGTACGTCTTTTATCGAACCAGAAAGCCACCGATACAACTGAAGTTACGTACAAAATACCCATCGCAAATCCACTTAGAACACCTAAAGTGAGGCATAGCATTAAAATAGAGTCACTTATTGACGCTAATAGGAACCCAATCGTTGAGAGGACACCGGCTATCATTGTCATAACTCTGCATCCATATCTATCGACTAGAGCGCTCATAATGGGTCCAGAAATCAATGGTATAGAGATAAACAGGCTTCCGATCAGGGAAGTTTTCGATTGCGATGTCTCGAAGTAGTTAGTGAATTCTTCGTGAAGGATACCGAAGGAGTATGCAAGTCCATCAGCGCATGCTGATACGAGAAAAGCGGCGAATACGACTATCCAACCCCACCCACCATCCGGGATCGGAGGCAGTTTATTTTTATCAGTCTCTTGCGAATAAATACTATCATTATCTAGACCTTCGAACTTCACTCTCTCTCCTTGAGGCGAGTCGCTCCTAACATAATGAGCCATCAGCTCATCGTGTATTGATTTGATCGAGTTTATTTTGTCGATATCATGTTTTAAGTCATTGACACAATCGCGATCTCCGTTGGCCTTGAAGGATTCATTGCCGACCATTTTAGCGTTTATCTCTTGACGTGGTACTTATTGTTCATAAAGTTCTGAAACAAAATTATAATATTAAAAAGATATTGGAAATAAATATGAATGGGCGTTATTTGTTTTATTTACCGTGTGTGTGTGTGTGTGTGTATTTCTTAACAGTTTAATGAATAATCCTTACATACTCATATTTTACCCACGACTGAATGTTTGATATGGTGTAAAATGTAAATATTCAATAGTGGCCAGATGTCGTGATTAAATTATAGCAACTCAAATATATAATCAGAAGTAAATATATTACTTTTGATTATTATTCATAGAAAATATAAAATATGGTAAGAGACTTTATTATTATTTTAGTAAGTAAATAGAAAAGTAGTATATATTATCAATACGCGTAAAAATTAACCTTATGCAATTATACCAAACATTTATTTTCATGTCAACAACCTCTAGGGTGTATTATCAGTTTAACTATTATAACGTACGTATTTCTAAAAAAAATATTAAAAATATACTTATTGGTAAATATTACAGTTAAAACAGTGCGTACAATAGCGAAGGTTTCGAAGTATTGTGGAAGATATTTATGTAGTTATTACACATATATAATACTATCCTATTTCATAATGGAATTTGTCGACAAATTAAGAAATCGTTATTAACAGAAATACGTACAGTAAATAGATTGAATCACTACAATTATCGTGAAGTTGACCTTTTTATTAGCACCTTAAAGGCAATCTATACAATTCCTTATAGATCAAGTCTGATACAAATTTGGATTATTTAATCATTCTTTGTAAGTGGGTTATTTCCATTAAGAGGAAATATGTCATGGAATATTTTTTAGTAATATTTTACGGCAAGAAAAATTCGAATAATTGACTTCAAACTATGACAGAGAGTCTGTCGGGTCCGCTTGTTATTAAATAAATTTATCACGGTTAAATAATAAAATTAATCTTTGAAAAATGTTTATTTTAAATTCACCTTTCTGTCTCGTTCTTGTGAAAACTACATCGGGTCAAATCATATTTTTGTAGTCGATGTTTGTCTGTGGTATTGGAAGCACGTGTTGCTGATTGCCACAACCAAATATCGTCCCTCAAACTTATTTTATCTACACACAACCAGACATTGGGAAAATTGAGATAACGCAGCACTGCCCTTTAACCAAGAAGAATCATATATTGTTGTTTCGCGTACTTTAACCTTACTTCTGTTTAAGATACTTAAAAATAGCAGTCATTCATCTACCTATATACTAATTTAAAATCTATACCTACAGTTTTGAAGCGTTTAAAACATCAAAAAAACGCAAATTATACCCTGCTCCGTCTCTGATGAGATGCCACTTCTTAGCGATTTTGGGTTTATAATAGCCTTAAATAAATCATTATTTTAACAGTAGGTACTAGTAGTACTATAGATCTCTAGTAATATTATGAATACGTATATCACTCTGACTCTCTGTCCGTGTTACAATGTCACGCCTAGATGACTGAAACGAACTAATTCTGAATCACAGATATTTATTCGAGCGTATTTGTTTAATTGATCGGAATCCTCCCTTTGGTTGAAAGGAATGTTACAATCCCTTCCTTTTCAAATATTATTTTATCAATTTAAAAAAAAATGTATTTAATACCAGCGTGTATTAAACACATAAACCTTTTTGAATCACTCTATCTAATAAAAAAAACATTTTAAAATCGGTAGCGTGGTTTCAAGATATACATAGGGACAGACAGAAAAAGCGACTTTGTTTTATACTATGTAATCATATTGAGATGGCAGAAAAGTAGAAAAGTTACTAAGCCTTACATTTGCTAGAAGCAAATCTTAAATAGCGATCTCAAAACGATCAGTTATTTTTTAAACGGTATTAAATCTCTTCATACGTTAAAAGTAGATCTTTCATCACGTGGATATTAAAGCTAACAGTTTGTTTGTGCTCTCCTGAGATTAACCGTGTGTTGTGGAGGTAATTATTTCAAGCTATTTGCGGATATCTAAAAAGGAACGCTCTTGGGGTTTCCGAAGCAAATAATACCAGATTTAAGCTCAGAAAGAAGAAACGATAGTTTCATCATTTTGTTTTAGTTATTTAATAGAAGGTAAATGTTTTAAAATGGAACAATAAATCTATACTAATATTATAAAGAAGTAAAGTTTGTGTGTTTGCTAAATTGTAAGGGGTAATTCTGGAACTACTTGATCGATTTTCAAATTTCTTTCACCAAAGGATAGACACATTATTGCTGAGTGTCATAGGTTATTTAAAAAAGCAAAAACTAAAAAAGGATTTTTAACATTTTGCTCAACGAAGTGGGCACGGATTAGCTAGAAGGTAATAATTAAATGTAGTAATATGTAAAGGTAAATGGGCTGTTATTATTATCACGATTAAAATTATTAAACAATAGTTCCATATTAAACAGTACCTAGTGTTCGATTATATATTTGAATGTGGTTATATCAGGATCTTCTGATATTAAAAACTATATTCTGTTGGATAGTACATTTATCGAGAAAGGTATTAGGTTGTAAAACTTATAATATGTCGACTAAAGACTATACTCGATTTTCGAGAAAAATTAAAACTGAAACGTCTTATATCTACGCAGAAGTATATAACCTTTAAACTATATTAAATAATTAGTCATGAACATTGAAAATTACAAAACGTAGTGACATTCTAGTTTAAATATTTGGATTGAATATTCTACTAATGTTATTAAACGAAAGTTTATGAAATATCTTGATGTTTATAAATGACATAACTTATTCAAACCTAGATAAAAAGAACAGAGGAAACTACGAGAGTAAACACTAAAGAGTTTGTCATAAATATAATGTTCTCATTTCGTAGGCGAGATGAGAAAATGGTACAATAAAAATATTATACGACCTATTTTTCTTTGATATTATAGATAACATAAAGTTGTCATTAGTAAAGACTATTTACATTTATTTATGCCAAAATAAAATTTATATAAATTGGCCAATTATTCCGGTTAAAATAGGACACCTATTTTACCTAGAAATTATAATTGACATATTTCAGTTAGTTATCTCACATCTAATTAAACGTAATAACCATTACCTAATTAAATACAATAAAATCAAAATAAACACAGCAATTATAAAAGACAAAGATATCCGATAACAAATTTACTAACAACTACAAATTACAGTCGCGTCCCGGTCTCATTGAAATTTTGTCCAAAAATACATTTATTTAGGTCAATAACTTACGGAGTGCGCGGATTTACAAACAAAAAGGTATATAATCGTTGCATTTAGGTACAATTAGACAAAAAAAATGTTATAGCATTGTCTACTTATAATAAACTAGTACATATTATTATAAAGGTTAATTAAATAATAGCATTATTAATGTTATATAAAATGATAGAAATTCTTAATATTTGAATATTCCTCAACACAGTTTGATATTCTACATTAAATGTATAATAAAATAAACACTAAAATATTGTTATGTTGCCATATCAATTAATGGGTAGGTATTCCTCGAAAACGTTATTTAAATATTTGTAAATACTAATTACGTTTGAGATAACACTAATTGTAGCAGATAGCTTTCATTAACCGATGGCGTATTTTTTTCAGTTCGATCTCAGCGTAGATTGAGGAAATTGTTCACTATTTAATATTTACGGCTTTTAGTGTGACAAATCCCTATTATTATTAAATGAAAAGCAATGCATGCACGTCTCCATTAAAATTAAAATCCTTATTTTAAAATTTAAAATTCTAATAATAATAAAAAAAGTCCTCTGGCGGGAATGTTGATTATTATAGAACTATAATGTCGTATTGTGACAGATTCGTACATATTGAAGAATATCATGCTTCATAATACATAATATAATGAATTAAAAAAAAAAATTATCCCCTTTTAAATATTTTACGGGCTGAGGAATGTACCTTTAAGATATTTTTTTAACAGTCAAATGGAAAAGCGTTACGTATTATTAATAATAAAATAAGTGGTATTAGGTATCATGCGTACCTAATTCAAAACAAAAGTTCAATCAATGAATCACCGCGCACAATATTTCCCATTGTTAATTAATTCTATAAAAAGACTGATGATCGATGTCAATGTACTCAATGTAAAACGAAATGTTGAACATTTTTAAAGTTTCAGTCGGAATATGTAAAATAAAAATTAAACCATTAAGTTAACATTAATCATTACCAGAAACTAAATACCAAAAATATTTTACCCGCGAAAAATTCGATTCCGTTATTAATATTTTAATTTTATTTTTATTATTCATTGACATAAAGAGTCCAAAACAATAACTCATCTAAACAAACTGTGAAAAATTATGGTGTGCTGAAAATTTCGAATTTCAAAATCGGAATATTCGATCCGCGCGCTCATTTGAAATTGTCAGACGTTCAGGATCAAAGGTTCCAAATTTAAATAATATATTCATAAGTCACTCACCGCCTGATGTAAATAAGTTCTCATAAGTGCACCACAAAGGTTCAATATGATAATAAATTATCGAGCCCGCGTGTGTTTCGTCGGACGCCTGTGTGTGTACTAACGGGAAATATCATCTTATATACGCGTCTGGATTTGGATTCTGTGTAGGGTGCCTGTACTGGCTGATAAGAGAAACATGCTTATATTTTCGAAAAATATAGAATACAACTAAGCGATTAGGTATCATTAAATATGACATTACCTAAATACATACTTTGACTCTAATTCATGATTCCTTCAACAGAAATAAAAACAAAGAGAATTAAAAGACACAAAGAAATTTACATTCTTCTAACAATGATACATATTTATAGAAAAAATAATAACTATCAAAAATAATAAAACGTGTGGACACCATTTGACACTTCACAGATGATATTTTTAGATGACAATAGAATATTATAATAAAATAAATGATGGCAACGGTATAGTTTACCTTTCTCACAGATTCTCTCAACCTTGAAACTATTAAAAGCCTATAAATGGATGCGTATTTATATTATATTATTTTACAAATTGTATTTGTATATTATTGATATGATTATAAGGTACATAAGTATTTAGACAAGGACGCTAAACAAGCCCAGTATTGTTGAGTATCTATATCAATAGTTTCACATATATTATGCATCTGTTATTCATAATATGTATATATATTTATATTAAAAACCTTCCTCTTGAATGACTCTATAAAAAAAACGCATGAGAATCGGTTCCGTAGTTTCAAAGATTTAAGCATACATACCGATATAATGACAATTAAGGCGACTTTGTTCTATATGTTATGGTGTACGTATGTAGGTAATTATATTTATGAGTTCGATGGTCGAACATCGGTTTTTTTTAAGGAACTAATGCCGGAATACTGAAACGCAACTTAAATTTAAGAAAAACTTAAACCGGTCCGATTTGACAGTTCGCGATACAATTCTGTCAAAATTACGAGACTTAAGGCTTTTGCTAAATTTAATTTACGTATGAGTATTTGGCCGTAAGCAGCATAATAGCCTGATGGTAGGTGACCACGACCTATGATCAGTCGCAATAGTGCTTGAGTTCATGACTTTCGTACCAGTTTAATATGCGACCTTTAAATAGGGAATCTCGATAAAAGTTGATTTACATGATTTTTTTTTTAGAATATTCCTGGATGTTTGAGGATGGTTTTAAAATTGGCAGGTGTAGACTGTAGGGTTTAAGGTTTCACGTAGGATAGACCAGCTAGATATATTATATTCTCAAACATACCCGTAGTTGCTGTCTGTTAAAACCATTGCAAAACGGTAATACAAAATACAAAACTTATATAACTCAAAATAGCCCTATCGCAGCAGATTTGCAGGGATCTACCTGTCTGTCTTAAATCAGTGTTTAGATAAAAAATGTTATCTAGAAATGCAAGTTACCTATCCTTGACTTAACATTTTGCACGTGTAGGTATATTAAAAATAATATTATTTTCTTTATCAATAAAATTTAGGTGTGGCTGAACAATATTACCTATATAATTTAGTGATAGATTCTTTATAATGTCAAAAGTGAAAAAACGAGAAAAAGGATAAAAATTAATACTTCACGTAAATAGCGGCATTAATAAGCTTTTTCTTTCAGGCAACCCTAAGTAAAGGACACAGTACAATTATATTAAATTAATTACTAAAAATATTTTGCCTTTTAATTTATACAATAACAGTATAAAAATGATTCCCTCTTTAATTCGTCCATCGTTTTGTTAATTGTATTTATTCTCCTCTCGACTCTGTCCGCGTGGATTTTCATATAAACTTTGCATCTTTAAAATAATTCTATTCGGGGCGGGGACAAATCCAACGCTCCAAAAACCATGAAAATTGGTCTAGCCGATCTCGAGTTATAAGTGTTATAACAAACCCGTTTTTGTTTTATATATGTAGATTTTAGTGCCTTTCACAAGCTAAAGCTTAAAATTGGACTTTAGTCCAGTCTAAGAGATCTTAAAACCATTAGGTTTAAAAAACCTTAACCCATAAGTATAAATCATAAAGTACTAATAAATAATAGTAAACTATTAACAAAAAATAGGTCATTGCTCTATATGCGTTAATGTTTACTTTCATGCTAGACATTTTTCCAAGTCTAGACAAAGTCTAGGAATCTAATAATGAAAAAATATTATAAATAAATAGATAGGCACAAAGTACTTAAGCATATTATAAGATGACAGTTAGTACCTACATCGATAAATGATCTTAATATTGTTTTGGTACGAGATCTAGATCACATCCCGTTATCTTTAATCTGTGAACTTGTCCATCATCCGATTTTAAAAACACTCTTTATAAGGTTTCTGAGAACTCGGTAGGTATCTACAGATTTTGATATTTATATTAATATTTAACTGGCCCTTACAATTATTATTGTAATCAGAAAAGAAAACTATCATAATATCATAGAAGCATGCTGCATTATGTAGGTAAATAAAATTATGCACATGAAAATTGGAGAAAAAAATAATAGGTAATTTAATAATTGATTGATATTAAGTTATACAATACACTTAATTGATTTAACCCTTATGTGAGTGACGACTAAAACACCTTTATTAGAGTGACGAGGTACCCGGGTACCTTCATACAGTTTAGACGTAATGTTAACAATCAAGGTCTGTTTTAACATTACACTCACTTTGAATATTATTATTTTAGTTAAGCTAAACAGTTGACGATCTGACGCGATTAAAACTGGGGGGGGGATGCGGTACATGGTAATTGGCGCGCAAAGAATAGTTGAATCCATTCAATGCATCGTGCTTGATATTGACGCTTGACTGTTTTATGTGTTCGTATTATACGAGTTCACTTTATTTTGTTGGTTTATTATAATTTCATTATAAATATTGGAGCGAGTACTTCTAAACAAAGATCACATCTTCGAAAATATAACGAAGATGAATGGCAAAAAAAAAAAAATAATTCTTCGAAGTAGAAGCAACTGTGTACTTTTATGTACCCAAAAAGAATAAAGCAGTAATTATGTTGTCATTAATACACATCATCGTCATCAGTTATTGAAAGTTATAAGGAAACAGCCAAGCCAGAAATAATTTTATATTCTAACAAAGCCAAAAGTGGAGTGGAAAATATGGATAAGCTGTTAGTAGAATACACCGTAAAACGAGGAACGAATTGGCTTTCAGTACTTTATTACAATATTATTGACGATGCAGCTTTGGCAGCATATATAATTTACATGTAACATAACTCACAATTTATCTCGACCGACATACGTAGAAAGTATTTTGAAATCATTGAGTATACAAGTGTGTGGTAAAAAAAATAAAGAAGAAAAATAAAAAAAAACGCCATTATTATACCAAAATTACATGTGAGTTCTGCAATGCATGACGTGCTTGGCCAAGAACTAAGGCTTTTGATTTCTTCTGGATCTACAACTTCTATAAGTCAGACTAAACGAGATTCTACATGCGTGTTGCAGTGGTCGGAAATTGCTACATATGCAAAGAACTCAAATGCAAGCAAGGAAAAACACGAGAAGCTTGCACTAACTGTAAAAAACCAGTATGTGATAAACACACAGTAACTCGTCCAACATGTAACACCTGCTTCGAGGGCTGTACTAATTATGTATAAACAAAGAGTTTGTAGTTTTTATAGAAATAAAACATCATAACAAATGATTATTACTTCATTTATGTACCTAAATATAAATACTTTTTTTTCATTGTCATACAAAACACACAGAGGTACCCGGGTACCTTATCACTCTATTGTGAGTTTAAAATATGTTTTGGTTCTTACCAAACATTGTAAATAGTTGTCAGTGTTAAAAGATTAATAAATATGTTATTTATAAATAGTTAAGAGCTCTCAGGAAATCACAGCTACCTACAAAGCGTATAACATACTATTCGTTAAATTTGAAAATGCTAAAGTTACCCGGGTACCTCGTCACTCACATAAGGGTTAAAAAAGGATTCTGTTGCGAAAGTTATATATTACGTGACACTTAGCGTACTACTTATAGTAAATTTGTTATTGGAAATATACTCTTATTTCTGTTGACACTTACCTAGCTTCTGTATTAAGCTATAAAAAAGAGGCCATTAGAGTTTCTTTAAATATAGGTATCAATATTGTAAAAAATATATTTAATTTCAACCAAAAAATATAACACAAGATTTAAAGACAAAAGAACTTAATTTTTTTAAGAGCTGGTAACATACACTTATTGTCAGCTATTCATTTTGACGTCTCAAGTGTCAATTTTGCAAGCCAAGCTGCGTTTGTTTTTTGTGTGGATACAAATAAATTGTATAAATATTTACTTAAAACATTAACAATTATGGCTGAAAAACCGCTAGAAGAAGGGTATATATCTGTAGTTGACGAGGATCCAGAGTTTTTCGCGTTATTAAAGTGGGATACTGCGCAAACACACAAACAACATGAGGTTCGGAGTTTGGAAAGAGCAAAAAGTGTCGAGAAAACTATGCCAAGAGGTTCGGACGAGGCTGATCCGTTTGATATGAATGAGCCGACGTTCATAGAAACTTATCGGATGCCTAAAGACTTAGTACGGAGCCTTTGTGAAGAATTAAAACCTGTTATGCCCGATTCTGTAAAATCCTTTGAGTTTTCTGTAGAGAGCAAGGCAAGTAAATAGAAATTGTTACAATGAAAAACAATATTATTATTTAAATATTTATGTGTTCGTTTTTCGCTAAATTTAAATTGATTATAATTTTAGATTGCAATTTTCGATGTGCATAATAATAATTCCAATTAATTCACTCACAGGTATTAGCGACCCTATCATTTTACGCAACCGGGAAATATCAGAAATCCATAATTGGCAAATCAGATCCCAATGCAACTCATTATTTCGTAGCTACAGCTGTAACACAAGTCACTGAAGCTATGAACCATCCATCCATAGTAAAAAAGTATATACATTTCCCTCATTTGAGGGACGAACGAGAGTCAATAAAGAACAGGTGAACTTTCAATTTAAGTTTTTGTTATAACTTTCCTACTAATTTTATAAATGTGAAAGTTTGTAAAAATGTATGGATGTATGTTTGTTAAAATGGCTGGTTGGCTGGACTAATTTAGATGAAATTTGGTATGGAGATAGGTGACACCCTTGATTAACACTGGTTATTTCATATCCTGGTATTGTCCCGGGATTATATTATTACAAAATCTTAAAATTGTTTGTCTGTGAAGAAGAATTTTATATACTTATATATACTTATATAAGTTCAATTTGCAATGTTATTTCAATTCTATTGTTGGTGTGTTTCAGGTTCTATCAAAAGTTTAAAGTGCCTAATGTGGTAGGCTGCGTGGACTGCATGCATGTACCCATAGCACGGCCTGACGATGATCACAAACGCCATTTCAATAAGTCCTACCATTCCAAAAAAGTTCAAATTGTAAGTTCAATGAATAAGATTATTTATTCTTATACTTTCTAACACTTGATGACACACACAAGCGCACCTATAAGAAATTTATCCTATCAATGTGGGAAAATTAAACCTGCGAAAATATACAATGTGATGTGGTTGTTGGTTGTCGGCCATTAAAATTATTAAACATACCAATAATCTATGAGTTTCCCTATCATCCCCAGTAAATGCATAATAAATATATTGTCATCAGATCTGTGACAGTGAATTGAACATAGTCAGCGTGGATGCGACGCCCGGCGGGTCACTGACCCATGACGCCATTTTGAATAAACACGCCGTCCGTAATGATCTGCAGAGTTTAAATCTGGCTAGAGATATATGCTGGCTTGTTGGTAAGGATTACAGTTTTATAAGGTCGTAATACATAATAGTTGTAATATAACGTAATGTAGAATAATAAGGTGAATAGTTGTTCAACTATTAAATGTCGAAAGGATTTGACACCAACATGGTGAGAATAAAGAAAAAAAGCGGGCCTCCTACTTAATAAACAAAAAAATATTTTTTCTTTTTAGCATTTGCTAAAAAGGCTATATTACTCATAATTAATAGCATCAACTGAACACATAGTCAATTGTATGAATGAGATAACATACTATGAAGTTTTAAAGTCAATGGTCTCTTTCTAAAAGTAAAATTAAAACATTTATGTAGTTTGAAAGAAACACAGAAGGAAATTGTATGTCTACAACGAAATATTAAGTTTTATTTATGACTTGTTATTTATTTTTCAGGTGGACCCCATTACACTCCAAAACCTTACATCCTAACACCAATACTAAAATTAGCAAAGAAAACACCTATATCTCCAGAGAAGCATTACACAACACTGCACGCCCAAACTCACAGCACCGTCACAGACACGATAAAGCAATTGAAGTCTCGTTGGAAATGCCTTCAAGCCACTTGCAACAAACAATTTGATCCAAACACAGTAACAATGATTATAGTGGCTTGTTGCGTTCTCCACAATATCTGTAATAAGCGGGGTCTAACTGTCCCACAAATGGGCCAAGCAGAAGAGAGATTAGAAATCATGAAACAGAAAGTAGCAAATGCTCCCGTGTCTAAGAAAAGAGAAGAAGATCCAGCGGGAGTTCAAGTTAGAACAGCGCTCATGGAGAAGCTTTGGAATGAACGGAGCGTCACAGATTGTGCTCCACCGAAGAAGAGAATGGCTAGAAAAGAGAAAGAGAGTCAGCCAGTTGGTCAGATGATGCCGCAAATGCAGGAAGACCCAAGTAAAAGGGCTAGGTTCATGATGAATAACCCATACGGGCTGGGGGTAGGGATGGCCCCAACGTGGGGGCATTATCATCAACACTGAATTTGCCATATTAGGTATGTTTAATTTTAAAATTTAACAGAAGTGTTTGCCGTGTCAAACGGTTTCGCTTGTGTTCCCGTAACTAAGCCTTTTGCAGTAAAGTAATAAAGCCAGGAAATCATATTTTTTTTATAAAAAGGAGGCAAACAAGAATGTTGGAGAATGTTCATCGCCACCACCGGATGGAGGCTGGCTAATCGCCATCCATAAACACTTGTGTAGGATTTAACTTGTTGACATCAAAGGGCCTTAAAGGCCAGTCATTAGTTTGATTGGTCAAAGGATCCTTCCTGTGGTTTAGAGGAGTAATACTCCCTTCCTACTCAAGTATCTGAATAATAATAAGTGATAAAGGACCTTATCTAAATTCACGAATCTCATCAAATTACCTTCATTTGTTATTATTAGTTTTTCGATAAATAAAAAAAAGCCTTTCCTTAAGTATTTTAAACAGTAGTCTTTATATATATCGCAGGCGGATTGTATAATCCATACATTACAGCTAGCCGTTTTCAAAAACAGGGCCGTTTTGTAATGCGGCGGTTCAACGATTAG
>JADANM010007051.1:489164-519266 GCA_026213755.1 Eurema hecabe | reverse complement strand
TTGACACAATTTATATGTTTTAAAAGCTTGTCGCGAGATTTAAGTACCTACTCGTAATTTTAAAAGCAAGTTTTAAAATACCTGCCTATTAAAAATTTTAAACTAAGAAAGTAAATACGAGTACTTAAATCTCGCGACAAGCTTTTAAAACATATAAATTGTGTCAAATATGTTGAATTTGAAATGTTATAAGTTGACAGTAAAGTTATAGTGTAAAAGTTTATTTTTTTCTTTTTAGCGCATTTAAATAAAAGCTTGTTTTTAAAGATTTTTTTACCTTAATTTATTGATGTTCAAAATGTTTAATTATTCGACAGTAGTATTAGATGCCTTCTATATGCGTGGTTTAATTTAATGCCCATATGTCGCATTAACCCTGTATATTAATAGTAAATTATTAATATTATTTTTTTTTTATTTATATTTATTGACATTTGACATTAACATTTGACGTGTGCGCGCCTTTTGGTTCGTTTTACGTTTTTTTATGTATTTCGTTTTTGCAAGGCTTTAAGCCAATTAAAAAATAACTAAAGTAGTTAACTTTAAAAATTATTCTTTTAAAAAAATTTAGGCTGTAGGCTTACTGTATACTTACATCGTTGTTAGGGTCTGGGAAACATGTCTTCGCATATACAGTGAGCACATTGAGCAACGCTAACTGACCCCACTCGTCCACGTCAGCGAGTAACGCACATAATTTTCTAAAAAATATATATTTATAATATACTCCTAATAATTATTATATAGTTGTTTTTTACACCAACTCTACACTCAGAAGATGTGAAATAACTTTAAATACCAATCTATTCTATTTATTTATACTTTGTTATTACAGAACAATTGTCAAAACTTAGCACACTTTAACTTTAGAAAATGATCTCTTCCAGGTAACCATTAGTTATTTAGTATGTAGTTTCAGTATTACTACTACCTAAAACCTACTACCTACTACCAAAAATCATCAAAATCGGTTCATAAACGATTAAAGTTATTCGCGAACAAACATTAAATAAGACATATCTATGGTTGGATTGAGAAACCTTCATTTTCCAGTCAGTTAAAAATATATGTAATTGAAAAATAATTTATATGTAGTAAGAATCTTACCTGTAGCTCCTATGAATAAGACTTATTCTATCCCCGCACACCTCAGAGAATGCCATAGCAGCAGATCCCACCACCAGCGGAGCTTTATCCGAAAGCAGCTTATCAATTATGGCCACCAATTCCTCTTTCTGCTCAGGATCTAAGCTATTTTACAAAAAAAGTTTTTGTTTTGAATTGTTTATTTCTGGATTGTTTATCTTAAGATAAGAAAAAAAATTAAAAATACTACAATATTAAAATAAATGACTTATTCTGTGTTGGTGACGGTGTTTGTGTGGTTGAAAGAGAGAAAAAATTGTTTAAATTCAAAATAGCTGCAAAATCGAACTGAAATGGACAAAGATTTTTGGTATCATAATTAAAGTATAAAAATCTCTATAGATAAAAACATATTTCTTACCTATACAACTTTGGAATAGCATGAGCAGCCGTTTTTCTTACATACGGGCTCATGTCGCAGGCCGAGTCCCTTATAGCTAGCATTACTATGGGAACGATCATTGGCACCCGAATGGACGATAGAACACGCAACGCACTTGCTCGGATTAACTGATTTGGATCCTATAAGCAATAGTTGACAAGCATTATAGACAGAAATAAAGAAGGTTTATTACAAAGCATATACATAGAAACAAGACACAAGAAAGTTTACTATTAAAAATCATTACATAGTAAAACAAAGACGTTTTCTTCTGTCAAACAAATTCTCTTTCAGTTTTTTTATCAGATAGTGTAATTACAGAGGATATTTCCCATGAATTATAATATATAATAAATGCGAATAAAACTATGGCTTCCAATGCATTTGGAATATTATTATATACATAAAGCTTCCTCTTGATAATTTTGCATTTTAAAGATTTGATCATATAGTCAGACAGAAGAAAGCAGACATTGTTTTATATTATAATAGCTGCCCCCCACGGTTTCACCCGTGCGATTCCCATTTCCAGGATACTTTTTATACCTGTATTGCACCAGTATAAAAAGTATCCTATAATATCCAAGGTAATATCTACCTACATACCAAACTTCAACAAATCAGTCCAGCCGTGAAAGAAATACAAATGTACAGACACACTTTCTAATTTAGAATATAAATATGGATTATGTTATGATGGGCTAATTTATAAAGCATGCCTAAAGTAATAATCACTCTTATCACTACATACCTTCAGAGCTCTCTGGAATGTACTTATAGACAACAGAGCTAAGTCTTGCTGCTCCTCGGCATACCGCACAAGATAAACATACACTAATTTCTTCACCTCTATATTCTTGGACACTACATTTTTTACAACGGCTGGGAATCTGAAAATTATTGACGATTTACAAATATCTAATCAATACTAATATTTAAGATATAGTTTGTTTTCGGTAATATTTGTGCAAATGTTACAGAAATTGGAAAATATATTTTTTTTCATAACTAAATTATCCTTCTGCACCATAAATAATGTAGGCTATGCTATGAATAAATGTTGCTTTCTTTACTCACTTTCTTTGATAAACAAAGATTCAACCAAGAAATGTAAAGTAAATAAAATAACTTACAAGTCAGAGGCATCCCTTCCTTTTGCAATCATTCCGATTATCCTCTTCATAGCTTCTAATTTGAGAGAGTCTTTGGAGCCATCCAACATAAGTTTTAAGTCTTCATTCCTTTAAAATTATTAGTCTTTCAATAGAATAAAATAGGACTTAGACAATTAATATTATTAAGTAACACTGTATGCACGCTTTTATTTAAATTGTTACTTTTAAAAATAGTCAAACAGAAAGACAAGCTAGTATGTTAGTGATTTTTAAACTCATTACAAGTATCGGTTCAAAGATTTAAATATGGAATCGATGTAATCATCAACATACGTAAATAAACTGTTACAGAAGATAAAACAAGAATCATAATTATAAAATCTGTTGTCATTGCTTTGGTAGCAGCATTAGGAGCCTACATTATTAAAATATGGGTAATAATATTTTTAAAAATGGAAATCAATCTCACTTCTTATAGTCTGGTTGGAAGAAAGCACCCGACGCTGGATCTCCAGCTGGATATTCGACTTCCCCTGTTACCACTTTATCGTTGTTGTACGACGGCGTTGTAGCCATCGTGAAGCACTTTATTGTTTAATCACAATAAATAATTAAATGCTAAAAATTGTTTACGCGTATTCACTTACGCGTTGACAGATTATTAAAACGTCAACTGTCAGTCGATTCCAGCTTCTGTCATTTGTCACTGTCATCCGCCAGCTGGTTGCAAATATTATTTTTGTGTATGGCAAGATCAATGGGAGTTGCCTCTAATGGATGTTTTTATGGGATGTTTTAAATAAAACAGTAGGAAAAAACACGTAAAAAATGTATTTCTTATCATAGAATATTAACATTTAAATTTACATCATACACCTATTTATTTGTTTAAAAATATTATAAATTTCTATTTATTCATAGAATAAACTTTAGAATTAGGATCCACTATGTAATTGGCTGTTATTATTAGAATATTATCCACAATTATCCTTATACCTAGCACCGTTCCACCAGCTTCTAAAATCTCTCCAAACACTGTGTTCTCTAACTTTTTCCTCATTGTTCAAAATATCGCATAGATGACACACATCCACCGCGTCAGTTTCCTTGTATATAAAATGGTTGCGCCATCGGAAAAAATCGTAGTACCTAGAAAATAAAAACACAATTAAATTTTATCTTTAAAATAATAATTATTATTTGTCTAGCCACTTCTTGATTAAAGGACACTTGTTCCACAATTAAATTCTTTTCAATTATTAATTAAAAAATATAATATATAAAATTATTAATACTACGACTGGTTTTGTTTCATAGCTTATACTATCAGTAAAGAGTGTATAATCTATAGTTTATACTATAATTAAATTAATTAATAATAGAAAAAAATAAAAGCACGTGTCATGTGCTTGTTTTTTTTAATGTATTTGGACACCGTAATTTGATTATTTTATTTACTATTAAACCTATGAAGGTATTGTAAAAGGAATGTAAAACATAGTAGTGTGCTGGTGGATTGGTTAGTGGCTAAATGGTTCTACGATCTACTGACAACTTCTGTCTGCCTATTTACTAAACTTTTATTTTAAATTTATATACTTCCAGTACGATTATTTATTTTGAAGAAAAAAGTTTTTTTAGAGGAGGTTGTCGAAAACTAAAAACTTTTTGATCGTAAATAAAATGAAAACTGTTATGAAGTAGTTCAGATGGTTATCCAAGATCTTATCAAAATATTGCTACAAGTTTTCATAGAGTATTAAAAGTATTCTAACAAGATCGTAACAGCCAGGAAATGCATCCGTAACTTATTCAAGTTCTGGCTAAAGTTTGTCTAGCTACGTAGCGTATCTAGAATCTAGATTTTATCTGCAGAAATTGGATATTACAAAATTACGTTTTATTTTTTTTATTTTTATAAAGACTTTAAGCCTAGAGTTTGTTTGGTTCATTTGTAAGCGCTGATATCTTGAACGAGTTGAATTTTGAACACGTCCCTTTATAATTTCTTCTGATGAAAGCCACACACATTCATGGCAGAACACACAATTGATAAAAAAAATATTCCTAATTTTTTTTTATTTGACTTCAAATGAGAATTTCTCTTTTCACAAGCCTAAGATGTCACTAACCATTTGTCAAAAAAGAAATGGAACTGGATTCGTAAAATTTCGCCGCTTCCTGTACTTTATTTAAAGCTAAAGCTACGTGAAAGTTATTCGCTTGCTTTTTTAATAAGGGTTTTAAAAAAACTTCAAAGCACGATAAGTTAATTAGGTTTCCTGATTGTCTTATTCACTGACATAGGCCTCCCCGAGAAATCTCCACAATGGTCTATCTGCTGCTACCCTCGCCCACGTGTCTTATTAACAAGATAAAGTGTAAACAAAAAAAAGATTGTTAATAAGGCTTTATTATATTATATATTTAGGCACACGGCGGTTGTTGTTAATCTATAAATATTTATCAAATTGATACGATTCCGAGTAAATTACTACATTTAATTGGCTTAGAAAATTAATGAAATGTAGCGAGATATTGTTTGCGTATGTTACACCTGATTATTTTAATTCGCCTAATTATTATATTCGAAATATTGTGTAATATTTTAGTCTTATCTAATCTTTTAAAACTATTTTGTATCTGTAAATAATTGAACAAAACAAATAGGTATTAAATCAGAATACAGAATAAACTCTGTATTCTGCGGATATATTAAGTAAAGAAAAATGTATATTATTATGTATTATCTACTATATTATGTATCTACTTTTAACCTGTCAAACTGACAATTTTTATTTTAGATGGTTTGGTGTCATTATAATAATTTGTGAATTGAGTTAGGTATATAATGTATATTATTATTAATTTATAAGAATATACCTGGTTTTATTAGCAAGAATGTCATTGATAGTACGCGCCAATTTTTTCGCTCCAAGCAGTCGAGCATCCAAATAGCTGCCATCTGGAACAAATCTAAAAAAAAATTAAACTTAGTAACACTATTTTACGTTTGCCCCCTATTTTACAAAAAAAAAAACTATGAATCTGTCTTTAACATTTTCTCAATCATCTAAAATTCGTTGATTATTTTTTTAAATTATCTTTATGAAACTAGACTACACAATATAATAATTAAAGTAACACTGAACGTGAACGTAATGTGAAAGGCAAGAGAAGAAAATAAAAACAAATCTTTTAAAATAAAAATGTATAAATAATTATCAAGATAGATCTGTCGTGTCTGTGACATATACACGATGACTAGATTTTTTCGCGTGATGCCTAACTATTAATTAGAAATAGAGAATATTTTAACATAAAAATAATTGCTATATTTCTTAGATCGAATAAATTAGATATATTTTTATAACAGCTCTTGCCAAAGCCTGACCTACGCAGATATGTTTTTATTATTTTTCCCTATTCGTTTAACCTTTTTGAGCTTGAAAAAGAAATCTAAAAATAAAGTAAAGATAATTTAAGGCGTTACAAATTCAAATTAACTTTGTTGTTTTACGCAAGTTAGTATAGGTCGCGTCATTTATGTTTAGCGCTGGACGAGAATAGCTGCGCATCGGTAGAATCGCGCTCGTAATTTACGTATTGGTGCGAGAAAGAAAACACGACTGGGACAACCAATTAACGTTCGCGCACGGCTCTGGACCATCTGTCTACCAAAGTTCGTTCTAATCGGTTCAGTAGTTTAAGCGTGATGGAAAGACAGACAGACAGACAGAGTTACTTTCGCATTTATAATATTAGTATGAATGCGGGTAAAACTGCGATACAAACCTAGTTCTCTTATTAAATTCAAAATGATATTTCCGAGCTAAATATAGAATTCAAATATTTAATTCCTACAAAGCAAGTTTAATAAATTACTAATCTTTCAAGCGCCAATGATTCTAGAATATTCTTTATTGAATTTTATTTGATTCTCGAAACCATGGCACGGGCTTCGCCAATTACACGTCTAAGAAATATTTAATTTACTAGACAGTGCTCTTTCTACTCAATTAAAATGGTTTACGTTTTATCGTAGACTAGCGAACCGCTACGGATTCGCTCGCATATATGATGCATGTATTATACATATACGACCGCTTGGCGCAGTAGGTAATACACCTGCCTTCCGCGCGAAGGGTCGTGGGTTCGATTCCCACACCGGAAAAATATATTTGTTATTTACAATTGTATTTTTCTGGGGTCTGGGTGTTGCTATGTATTGTATGTATGTATTTACAAAAGAAAAGTAATGTATATGTGATTTATTCCGTTATCTAGTTGCCATAACACATATAGATGGCGCTGTGTATTAATGTCCTAAAAATATTTATTTTATATTTTATATAAAACTTTCTATTGAATCACTCAATCTATTGAAAAAACCGCATTAGAATCGGTTGCGTAAATTTAAAGCTTTAAGCATTCATAGGGACAGACAAAGCAGCCCATTTTTTATACTTAAATATCATACAGTTTGTGGGGAATAATGGAAACAGTACTATAGCCATTTCTTGTTTATCATTTTGAGCCTTGAAATGTTTAATTACCTTGAATATTGCGTGTTCTATTTTTTGTGACCATGTATATTAAAGGAACGTTTAGATATTGAGCTGGCATTTAAACCTCATTTGCAGAATTTTAAGTAAATTAATACTTCATCTACAGTGTGTTACAAAACATGTTTCCGATCCTGAAGGGTAATATTCTCTATATTAAAACCTTTTACAATAAAATAATATAAAAATCTATATCGAAAAATAACAATGCAATATTAGTTTTAAGGATTATGTTAGGTTTCTAGCGAAAAATTTACACAAATTCAATGAAATTCACAAATGCTGGCAACTCAAATATGACTATCAATATTCGTAGACCACATAGACATTTAGCATAGCACGTGAACTCGAGAGCGAACGATGTTGCCATATAAGTCTTGCAATTTCATTTAATTTATTTTGTTTGAAAAAAATAATTATGTTATTTTCTCATTTATCAACTAGAGCATAACCTAAAATTTAAAGAAGTTGTTTTGGGGGGTGATTTATTCGAGAGATGTCAATATATCCTCTCTCTTTCTCTCATTCTCTAACAGTTTATTCATGATGAATAAACCTTCAACTACTGGTACATAGTAAGAGGTTTTCGGTTCGGCCACTTGTTTTGTAACACACTGTATGATAAAAAAATAAATCGCAAAATGTGTGATGTAGATAGTCATTTTTTTAGAATTATCCTGGATTTAATAGCGTAGGGTACAAGGTTTTGGGTAGGATTAGTACTAATACTAGCTAGTTTTAGTTTTAGCTAGCGACTTTGTTCACGCTGTACCTATCCTATCTGTAACCCTACATCTACTCTTATATTCTCTGCTTAAGAACCAACCCCGTGCTTAGAATCACTCATTTATCTCATAAACCTAATAAGATTTTTCATTCGTTCAAACATTTAATCGTTCAAAGCAAGTTCAAGAAACTAAGTAGAACTGAGCTTTCAAGTTCTTGAACTAGAGATTCTAGAAAATTCTTTCTTCGTTTGCTTCACTCGCTTAACGAATTACGGCTAAGAAATATTTAACTTGCTGAGCTTTGTAAGGAATATTCAAAAGAAAATAATAGTCGAGATTATAGATAATTCGTTTTTTATATTATAGCCAATACTTTTGTGTATCTAAAACTTCCCGTAATTTAAATAATTAATGGACGCACACACACATACACACATACACACACACACACACACACATCCATCACCATACACACATATACTCAGTATATTAAATCTTCAATTAACTGTTTATTGTGATAAAAATTATTTTATAAATATCAAAAGTTGTGAATTGTTTGGTTTACGTGACAAGCCTGCGTTCTTAGTGCGTAAACCAACGCTTTATGGAATTGTATCTAATATGTGTTATATAAATAAAATAGAGGGTAAGTCGGGTATTCCGCTTATATACGTAGCATAGTACAGCTGTTTTCGCAGTGCCTAGACTAAATAGTAGCGACGAGGATAATCTTTACGAGCTGTAAAAAGTGTAGTGAACATTTAAAACGTACGAACAGTGGTTAAAATGTTGACCGGAGCATTCCGGAGTTTGACCTACAAAAAGGGTGATATAGTATGTATAGGTACAGCAAGATTGCTTCAATCAAATTAATTATAAAGGCAGAAAGACTATAATGTGAGAATTTTCAAACTTTAACGGTTTTTAAGTGAGTAATATTTTTTTCTAATGGAAATTAAGCTTTGTGCTTAAATTTAGAATGCCTAGAAAATAGAAAATTCACGTCAAATACTTTTACCTAAAAGTAATTGAAGCATAGTTGAAAGGTTAGGTTGAATTCCGCTGTCATGATTACAATGAAAATAATACGAATCTATAGTCTATACTAATATATAAAGCTGAAGAGTTTGTTTGTTTGTTTGAACGCGCTAATCTCAGGAAGTACTGGTTCGAAATGAAAACTTTTTATTGAATAGACAATTTATCGAGGAAGGCCTTAGGCTACATAAAATCACGCTGCGACTAAAAGGAGTGAAGAAATAGTGGAAAAACAAATCAACGGGGACGAAGTGGCGAGCAACAGTTAGTAGAAAATAAAATGAACGTTAAGAATATTCATAAGACACTGAACCTAGACTATCTATATTCTTATCTATATCCACTATCTTTTTTGTATTTAATAATATAGAAAAGATAAATTAATACAGAAAATTTATACCTATTTTTTTTAAAAACGAAAGTTTTTGGTGTGGAGATACTTTTTACTCTTTATCGCAAAAACTATTTACTGAATGGATTTAATTACAGTGTGGCAATCAGGTACTTTAGACCCTAGAGTAACATCTATATCTATACATATAATAAAAACGTAACGAGTCGCTCTCTGTACATGGAAGATATATGAGAAAAAATATTATAGGAGACCTTTATTAACGCAATTGAACCCAAAACAATGACTTTTGGAATTTTCGTCTGTATGTCTGTTTGTTTGTGCACGCTAATCTCAGAAACGGCGTATCCTATCTAGATGGGGTTTCCAATGATATATTTTGGTAAGCTTCACTTAAAATTTAGTGTTTAATTCATGTCAATCGGTTGATAAATAAAAAAGTTATGGTAATTTAAAGAATCACGTTGAACTTGCTGAACGTTTGTTAGCGCGGGTTAGGCATTTTCAAAAATGCTCCCAAAGTCACTTTTCTACACGGGCGTAGTCGCGGGCACAGCTAGTATAGAATATTTTTCATCCCGTTATAGTCATGGGAACAAAAAAAAACAAAACAAAGCGAAATTACTGGGCTAATGAGTCTTAACATCTTATGACTCAAAGTGGGGAGCGTCGATGTAGTGCACCCCTGCCCGGAGTTGGACCTTATAGCGAAGTGCCGGGTAGCACTGCATTGGCTATGGGTTGGCGTTACTCTTACCATCAGGAGTGCGTCCAGCTCGTCTCCCCTCTTCATAATGTCAAAGTATCTTTATTCAATTATTCAATTAAAAATATTTTAATAATATAAAAAAAAAACTTCGCGGGCAAAACTGAGCAAACTGCTCAAGGTAAGTCTAACGAACAGTGAAATCTTTATAAAAATCTTCAAAAATAATTGCGCAAAATTGTTATCAGCTATGACTCGTTTGATTTTATCATTTAAGGCACGAGCTTAGACTTACATTATTGTAATCTATATTATCTAACCTAACCTAAGTACCAGCCCCGGCGTCGCACGTGCATATATTAAACATATAACATAAAAAACAGTCTTAATTCATCTCAACCATAATTTTATGATGACTGGTATATTTATGCATTTCATTATTATATTATTAAGTATGTATTGTGTGTAGTTTATCATAAAAAGTTTATTATATCTTTAAATATATATTTATCTTATCCATTTCCGTACCTCTCAGGTTGCTCGGCAGAGATTGCTATTTAGCAATAAGGCCGCCTCTTGTACATTATATTCTGTAACTTTTTACATGTACTTTTTTTTATTTTGGATGTAATGATAAAATAAACCTAGGAAGGCTTATATTCAAGAGGACTTGAATCACCTCATTAGAATCGGTTGCATAGTTTTATAGATTTAAACACACAAACAAAAGAAAGCGACTTCGTTTTATACTATCCAATGATGATGATTATAATAATATTATAATCTAACGACCATAAACTATAGACCATAGTCAATAATAACACCTAGAATCACAATATGAACACGCAAAGTGAAGCCGTTTAAACTTAGACAATTTTGTCTATTTTAACACAATTCGTCGCCACAGTGCTTCGCATTTAAATTCGTTTGTTCTTTACAAATAAATCTACAGATTTAAATTTTTCCACAATTATAGAAATAAATTTCTTATAGCAGAAACATTATCCTTATTTATTATACTAACAGGTACCAGCGAACCAAATTAATTATAATTCAAATTGAAATGTATTTTCGTAAACTTGTAAACTTGTATTCATAAATAAATAAATAAAAAATAATCGGTGGGCGCGTGTCATCGTGTAAGAACGTGCTGTATCGTCTACAGTTTTGGCTTTAGGCACTTACGGGCGGGCCGATTAATTAATAAGGAACTATAAGTCTATGCTCACGATATTGTAAAGGTTTGAAAAATTATCGGTTCATTATTCGTATATAGATTTATAATCATTGTCAATATGACTTATAGGCAATGCCGTTCATACGTTTACTCGTGTTGTGTGTTAACAAGAATGTAACAATTTATCGTGTGTACAAGGCGACACAATACTTACACTTTATGTGATAAATTAGCAGGACTCAGTTCTGTTACCTCTGTAACGTTCTATCCTAAATCTAACCTTTTTTCCCTGCATAAGAACCATCCTCATTCTTCAAGGATAATACTAAAAATATGGAAATTCCATCAGATGTTAATAAGGTATACTGTTATCGAATAATAGTGTCGATTTTTTTTATTAAAAATAAGAAGCAATGTTAACAAAAAATAATTACCTTGAGTAATTAGCAGCACCATACACGATAGGGACAGCGTAATTATTTAAAGCAGTTAAGAGCTTCTCTGTCACGTAGTCCTCGGCGAAAGAATTCTCGAATGACAAATAGAAATGGTATTTATCCTCAATCATTTTGAAACATGACCGTTCGCTGCTCCGCGGACAACTCAACGTTCCACACCGACCATAAACATCCACAGACAAATTATATCTACTAAGTTCTCTATTTAACTCTGATACGAAATTCTCTCTACCGCTCTTCGTCGAACAATGGGAGACAAACCACGCGACCGCTTTCGTTTTTTTAGACAATTTCGCCTTTAGATCCTTCCCTATATCTTTCATTTCAGGCCACACCATATTGATCTTCGGCCCAACTTCTGTCCCGTTCAAATCGTATATCGTTATGTAACCCCAACGAAAGTCCGAATCCAATTTATACGTCCACGTCCAATTAAAGAACCCGTCTAAATTTTCATCGCATGCGGGGAAATTGTCTGGTGATTCCATTGCGCCGAAAATGTATTTCTGCCCCGGCGACCTTTGTTGCGGCATTTGAAACGGCCAGAGGTGTATGACATCTCTGCCGTTGAAAACTATTGCATCGAAGTCTCTCTGATCGAGGAAATAGTTCGCGTCATCTGTGACAAAACAATTTGTGTGTTTGCATCTGTGTTTGATGAACGCAGAGTTTCCTTCTTCCATGTAATCGAACGGTGCGCTGAATTTTCTGGTCCACTGTAAAATATACTTCAAATCCTTATGGGTTGTGTATGATAATATTTCCTTTCTCTTAGCTCTTATATCGTTTAATTTAGTAGTGTAAATATGTATTAAAGACCAGAAGTAAAGAGCTATGACGGTCAGAAGTATCCATGAGAAGCTTCTAATTGGCCAGGTCAGAATATTTGACATGTTACCGAGGAATTTTTTAAAATAACTGGGCGAAGAAAATGGCTATACTTCGCTCCATTGCTTGAGTTAACTGACACACGATTATTTTGACGGTTAACTGTTTCAACAAACGTCAAGTCGCACCCGCTCTTAAAAGGAAACTGTTATCACGAACATACGAGGCAAAACAATGGTTAATTCAACCAAACTGCGACATTTTCAATTGGTGTGTTTTAAATTCCATAGTTTCAAGGTCTATAGGTAGTTAAAAAACACTAGTGTTTTATCACTCGTTAAACTATTTCATCACGTTCTTGATTGTTTGTATTATGGTCATTTTAGATATATGTTTTACGAGTATAAAACCGATCATAGACAGACAAGTACCTTATATGTCATCACACACTACACTAAAAGCGCCTTGATACGAGAACAATGACTCATGTCAAATGCCTTGAGCAATGACGCGCTATGGTAATTAAACGTGATGCAATGGGTTGTTTCTTATTTATCGAGATAGTGTCAAATAAGTGTCTGTTTGTCAAGATAAAGATATTTTATTTATGTATAGGTACTTATTACTTATGTTTACTGAGTAAAAATTGTTTTTTTTAAACAAAGCCGATTTTTTCTGTCTGTTATGCTAATATCTATAAAACTACGTAACCGATTTCCATACTGTTATATTTCGAATAGAATGATTCCAAAAGGAAGGTTCCGGATATGTCCGGCATAGGTAGTAGATATCCGATAAAAGTTTAAAAAATATCGAAACATAAATGAAATAAAAAAATAAGAAAACCCTTGCTTTTTACTAAAATTAAATTCTTTTTCTAAAAAAATAGATTTTTTTTTTAATTTTTAATATAACGATGTACAGATGAAAAGAACGATTAGTTCTTTTACAGGAGATAATATAATCTGCAACAAAAATAAACGAACTTCATGCTAAAAAAAAGCAAAAAATAAATATGCATCGCACAAAGTAATACGTATTTTCTTTTATTATTTCTATTACTGAAGTAAACTTCCAGTGTGCTTTGATAAATACTTAATAAAAACCAGATAAACGCCCCTCCAACTTGAAAGTTCCAGGTTTTCTGGCCTAGTCAGACCTTGATATCCTTACAAAGTAAAAACAAAGAATCAACTATATCCATATATGACAGAACAAACATCGAAATCGAATTAAGAAACCTCCTTTTTTTGAAGTCGGTGAAAAGGGTACAGGGTGTACATACGTCGGGCCAGCTAGTTAGAAAACAAAAGGATTAATTATTATCAATATATATACTCTATGACCTATGTTATAAAAATCATAATATACTACTTCAATTATTAAGTTTAATAATAATGTGTATAGGGCAGGTGCTTCGAAGAGAGGTAATACCAGTTAATATAATGAGGTATTAGAGGAACGAATTAAAGATTCAAGATAAGATAAACAGCGGATTATGGAGTAATCAGTCCAATGATAAATAAATTAAATTTATTTGGAAATAACAAATCACATTATAAAATGGTTCTGGGTATTTCCTGATTTATATTTAGTGGCTACATAATATTATATCTATTTTTTTGATTTTCTTGTTGTTTTTATATTTTTTAAGTTAAGGTTACTTTTTAGGATTCCGTACCCAAAAGCTAAAGACGTAACCCTTTACTTAAGAGTTCGCTGTCCCTCTGACGATAGTATGTCGTATATTTTATATTTATATGTTGTTTTTATATGTTGAAAATTTCACCTATGATGTGTTTTTGTTGCCGCTATAACAACAAATACAAACAAACAAACGTGAATTTATTGCTCGATAAAAAACAACACTGTTGTCAGTTTTAAAATAATTAAAACTGACAGACATTTTAATTTAATTGATACATGTATAAATCAACCGCTATGATTAATTTTTTAAATACGTCAACCAGTTACTATTTACAGGAGTAATTACAGATTAATAAAATTGATTTTAATCAACTAATCCAATTTTGATAAGACAAAATTTTACTATAAAGATGTTGATTATAAACTTATTACTGTCAAACAGCTTGCTGGCTGTTTATTAAAAAGAAAAAATTGAAAAAAAAGAAAAAAATCTAACCATGAAGGTTGCATTACTTTTGTTACTTGTCGGCGTGGTACTTGGGTACGAGCCGATAATGGTAGACTACCATGCGAAGATGGGGATACCTGAAGCTATCAGGGTCAAGAATGCGGAGGCAGCAATGGACTTTGATGGAGCCAGGATCGTTGGAGGCAGTGCTTCTAATGTCGGAGACCATCCTCATTTGGTAAGACAACTTTTTATCTCCACGTGGGTACTAATGTTCCTTGTAGGAATTTACATTGTACATTAAATAGACTTCTGTTAAAAGATTAATTTCGTTTTCACTTTATAATACATTTTATATTTTTGGAATTATTATACGAAGTACAAAACTCTTAACGGCAAGATAAAGCTACTTTTACCCCAAAAAATAATAATAAATAAAATAAATATACCCTTTTATTTAGTCAAGATTAAAGCAGCATTTTTGCAGACGGATAAATTGTCAGAAAATCTAAGAAATATCTTGATTTAACTCTTACTCCAAAAATATGTTTAAAAAATCTACGTGAGTAAATGCTTAGCCAAATCATAATAAATCACACTCAACTTGTTGAAATAACACCTATATTTAATGCGTGAAATCACCATTTACATTACAACGACAGGAAATCTATTTCATCAAAAAATGTACGGTCTGCGTAATAAAATTAAATAGAACTCTTAAAAATTCAATAATTGAAATATGAAGAGTTTAAAAACAAATACATTTTTCTAGAAGTTACTTTAAAATAAGTAAAATAAAACTCATGTTTCATCTTCAGGGTGGTCTGATCGTCGCTCTTACAAGTGGCCATAACTCGCTCTGCGGTTCTTCTTTAGTCTCCAACACACGTCTGGTCACGGCTGCTCATTGCTGGACCACGAGAAGCTTCCAGGGTTTCTCCATAACTGTAGTTCTTGGCTCCAACAGACTGTTCTCTGGAGGCACTAGGGTCACCACCTCGAACATCCAATTGCACGGCAGTTACAATATGGACACGTTGAACAATGATGTTGCTGTCATTACTATTAACAGCGTCGGGTTTAATAGTGAGTGTATCTCTTTTTAAATTATAGCTAGCAACCCAAGGTTTTGCGCGCTCTTATTTAAAGAAATGTGTCTTGAATCGCTTCATTTATTTTAAATCAACTTCAATCCATTTGCTGTCGATTGCAATCGAGCGTTTGCCTAAAATTTAAACTATTTATAATTAGTTTCATTGCAATCTTACTTCATATAAAAAATAGCCTAAATTCATTTATCGTTTTTTCATTTTACTGCTGACAGTCGAGCAATTAACAATAAACTATTTTCCAAACTAGTAATAAAATTAAGTCTTTAAAGGGCAGCAACGCATTCATGAACCACTTATGCAAGAATACTGAAACGCAACTTAAATTTAAGTACAACTTAAACCGGTCCGATTTGACGCTTCGCCATACTATCTATCAAAAATTGGAGACTTAAGGCTTGCTTAAAAATAATTTGCGTATGAGTATTTTTTTTGGCCGTAAGCCTTGCAATTGTTTAAGGGTAGGCGCGGTAGGCTTAGTTTTCCGCTGTCACCATAACTGAAAAATTAGCCATTTTCCAGACAACATTCGAGCTATAACGCTGCCGTCGGGTTTGCTCGAATCCTTCACGTACGCTGGAGAGCGCGCCGTTGTCGCCGGTTTTGGAAGAACAACTAACCGTAAGAATTACGTTGTTTGAATTACAAGATAGAAATATTACATTTAAAAAAGGACAAAGATAAAATCAATGCTTCTTTCAAGAATTTAAAATTTCAAAGAACAATAACAAATATAGCATAATTAAGAAATAAAACACTGCGCAAGTTCCACATTTTCTTAACTGAAATGTAGTTGAATTCGGTATTTGTAATTTCTTTACTTACAAAACAAATGATGAAAAGTTTATGGAACTTTTGGAATTTTATGGAGCGAGTGAAGTGTTTTTTTTTCTTAAATACGAATTGCAGTAGCAAGAAGAAACAAAACGAAGCAACTCATAGATTGTGTTGATGATTAAGATTTTTTTTTGTATTTCAGTGCCTGACCCCAACAATTCTAACGAATCGCTCCGTCACGCCACTGTTGTAGTCATACAGAATTGGGAGTGTGTTAATGTGTATGGCCCTACGTTTGTGGTGGGATCTACCATTTGTACGTCAGGGTGGGGCGGAGTGGGGCCTTGCGGTGGTGACTCTGGTGGCTCTTTGGACTTCACCTTTGGCGGTGTCAGATATCTGGTGAGTAGTTTTACATAAGGGACGTCAACATGACGTATAGGTCGCGTCACGGATGTTTAGCGTTGGACGAGAATAGCTGCGCATCGGTAGAAGAGCGCTCGTAATTGACGTATTGGGGCGAGAAAGACAACACGACTGGAGAACCAATCAACGCTCGTGCACCCGACGATCACGCGCCCCGCGCGCCGCGTCGTCCCCTCGATACCTTATTTGTGACTTTTGCGCAGGTTTCGTTCAGCGCTAAAGATTCGTGACGCGACCTATACATTGAATCTACTTAAATAAATAAAATATTAAAAGTAACAATTTCGAGTAAATGTCATCACAGCCGACTTCAAAAGGGTTCTCAATTTTTTGTATTTTACAAGCTTTTCTTTAGTTTCATCTATCCCGAAGTTTGGTTGTCGTAATCATTTAATTTGTGCTGACATTGCGTGCGTATGTAAATCGAATGGTGATGCAATATTTTCTCACATAGAGCTGATGTATTTATGTATATAGTCAGTCGAGTGCAAGTTTATCCATACTAATATTATAAATTCGAAAGTAACTCTGTCTGTCTGTCTGTCTGTCTATCTTTCCATCACGCTAAAACTACTGAACCCATTAGAACGAAATTTGGTTCACAGATGGCCTATAGCCTGAGAGAAAACATAGGCTTCTTTTTAACAGGAAAAAAGAGTTATAATGCGGGAGAGAGGGGGTCAAGGTTTATATGAAAGTCCACGCGGTCGGAGTCGCGAGCAACAGCTAGTCGTATATAAATAAATAAATGTGTCTTGAGCTGTGTGTGTGTGTGTTTTAACAAACTTTAATTTTTAGGAAACAAAACACTTATTTCGCTCCATGCATTTTCAATAACAAGTTGAGGGCACGAAGTGTGTTGTTTCTTAAATATAAAATGTAGTTCCATTAAGATAAGAATATGAGGTATAAATTAAGTTATTTAATTATTTGTTTCTTGCATTCTAGATTGGAGTAACCTCATTCGTAGCGGACTCAGGATGTCAACAAAACTTACCGGCTGGTTACGCTCGAGTGACGTCATTCCTGAGCTGGATCAGAGCTAGATTGTAAATGTAATAAACGTATAAGGCCTGGTTCGTTGTTTGATAAATATATTATCTACTAAAACCTAAATCTTTATTCAACTACAACAACCATCGGTTCTCCAATATTGTTGCTTAACGCTCGAAGGACAGTGAGTCTTTGAATGTATGAATATTGTAATGGTTGTTGTTTTTATATGCATTAATTACTCTTTGCCTCTTTATTTTAAAAGAGCAATTATCAGAGTGTCTTGCCAGGTCTTCTTTATAGGAACTGCCATTGCAACCGGTGGTTAATGACTTTTGATTGTAAAACCATGACGATTTGACTTTTAATTTATCAGTTTTAAATTGTCATAGTATTAAAAATAATTATTTACTCCACGATTTTAATTTGAACCTTTGTTTCCAATGTTAAGAACAACTACTTTTGCCCACTTCGTTGGGCAAAATGTTAACAATCCTTTTATTATAGCCTATGACACTTAGCTTTTATGTGGCTTTCTATTGGTGAAATAATTTTAAAATCGGTTCAGTAAACCCCAAGATTACCCCTTACAATTTTACAAACATACAAACTTGTTTATAATATTAGTATAGATATATTGTATATAGTATACCAAAAGTTTATTAGACACAGAGTTATCTTCGTAATTATATTACTAGAGATGTTTACGTTGTTCCATGCTTTGCTTCGACGGACCCTTGCTTGAATAACATTGAACTATTAATTAAAACAACAAATGCCGATATTAATTTCGTCACGCTCGTTATGGAGCGTCAGCTTTTTACAGCAAGGGTTGGGCTCTTGCAGTAAAAAGCTTTCAAATAATTACGTTGACACTGATTTAATATCGTCATAATGGGAGGTTTTGTCAGAGCGATGACTATGTTTTTCCACTATTAGAATCCGTCAGGTTTTGGTTTGTGACGTCATTATTCATTAGCCCCAACTCATGTTTTTATAAGAAAGTAAATTTAACGAATATAGCGTGTTCCTAAGACTAAATTAAATAAATAAATAAATATTGTTAAACTGATTTATTAACAATTTTTTGTTTTCGTTCTAATAGAAAATTTTATGAATCAATCTGAATGATTAAAACGTTTCGTTGGTCAAACTGGTGTTTCATATATTTTGAAATAACTTATAATAATAATATTACCTTTATGTATAACACGTATTCATGGAGTATTTTATATTAGATATCAATATTTCATGAATGTGAAAATTTTCGAGAATATGTTGGTAGTAGGTTGTTTGTTTATTTTGCTGAAATTTAGCAGGCAAGTACATAAGGTCGTGAATTACAAATATAATACTTTTCATTCCTGTATTGACGCAGGAACAAAAACCAAACGGGTAAAATCGTGGAAAACGGCTAGTATTACAATCTTTATATGGATAAGTCTATATGCATTATGTGATTAAGTTTAAGCCTAGAAATAACAAGCCCACGCGTGGCCGTGTTTCGAAAACAATTCTATTATCGCTAAACATTTGTTTAAAACTCGACTTATATTTTTTCAAATAGTATGTTAAATTTTATTGAACGTTGTTTCGTATCACTTTAAATTTATTTAAATTGTGAATCGTTGCTCTGTTATTGCAATCCTTAATAATATTAATGAGGACTAAGATTGTGAGGATTTACTACAGTGTTTTTGTTGCTAATTCACGCTAAAACTACCGAAATATTTGGATTCAGCCTAGCAGGAGATTAGATCCTTGGTCAAAGGATATTTTTGGGAAATATAATCGTATAATGGTTTTAGTTCTTTTAAGAATTAAATGTTTTTTTTTAACATAGGGGGCAAACGAGCAGGAGAGCCACCTGATGGAAAGTGGTCATCGCCGCCCATGAACACTCGCAGAGCTAGACAGCTCTGGAGTTTAAAAAGATGAACGCTCTCTTCTTGAAGCACCCCAAGTCGTAGCCTTTTTTCCGAGCCTCTAACATAGTGTTGTCGCGCGGAATACGAGGGGCAGCCTGAACTACGATGTTCAGGGAGGGATTGTCCAACAACAGTTGTGTTGGTACCCTCCTGGGGTAGATTTACTTGGAACATCGCTGTCATATTAGAGAGAGGTTTGCGAAGGGGATTGGTTGAAAGGGAGGAACGATCAGAAAAATACTCATTCCTCCCTTGCAACCAATCCAGAAGATGGGTCACCGGTTTATTTATATAGACCCAAAGAAACTAAAATTAAATCAAGAAAAATGTTTCAAATAAAACAAAATATAATTCAATGTTTTTATTTATTACAACCTTAATTAAACATTTTACAAATCAACAACAATCCTTCAGAGATCCTTTTTATTTTCCTAGCTACCTATCTATCATTTCTGGCCCCCTGGTATGTGAAGCTTACGCATCTTTACTATTCCGATTAGTTATTCTATAGATGATTTAGACAAACATACAAACATACTGTTTAGTTCACATTTTGGTATTTAAATAAAGAAAGAAACATTTATTAGTATAAAACATATTTACCTCAAAGTCAAAGTCAAAAGTATCTTTATTCAATTAGGCTACATATAGTAACACTTTTGAATCGTCATGGTATTACAAAATATTTACCACCGGTTCGGAAGGCAGTTTCAACAGAGAAGAACCGGCAAGAAACTCTGATAGTAGCTCTTTTTAATAAATAAGAACATACAATGGATCTACTGTTGGAGTTGCGGAAGAGTCAGCAAGAGTTCCAAGAACCGCTAAGGAGTTATAACTCTTTTCATGGACTATAACTTGGATCTTTTTAAAGTTAGGGTGAATAGGCTTCTAACTCCTAAGCAAACAAAGCTCTTAGGCCACATCATTGTTTCGCGGAAGATTGCCTTGCGATGGAACAGTGGTCGTAATCGGTATGGTCCTTAAAAGGCGAGACCGATATAACCGCCTCCTTCTCGTCCGAGGAGGAAGCGGTATCCGTAACAGTATTCCCATCGTCAAAAAAGGCCGCATCATTCTTCAGACTAGGATTTTAATTACAAGAACATTACCCAATATACAAAAACTATATCTCTTCATGATGCAATACAAAATCCTTGACTACGTATATATCTGTTCATCCATTAATAGATTTACACCGATTTTCATTTATAAATAGAGCTGTCCTTCAGTTTCATTTAAAAACAAATATCTTTACAATTATCTTAATATTAACACTTAGAAAAAAACTTAGGCATATTAAAACCCTGTGTATTTTTAAAACATACAATTTACATTTAGTAAGCTTATTTACATGGACATTTATATGGATAATTATTAAAGCCTTAAAAACTAAGTAATAAATTAACTTTATTGATATACAGTGAAACTTCTGTAAACAGATCTTTAGAGATGTAAAAGTTTAAGTTAAAGACTTTTCGACTTATGTTTTTGACTTAAGAAAACTTTGTAAGAAGAATATTAGATACCATATTGTTTGAGATACAGAGGTCTTATAAATAAAGTAAGCCTTTCGGATATTTCGTCCAGACAAAGGAAATAATAATGTACTGAATTTGCTTATAAATACACACACACACACGCACGTACACACATAAACACACACACATAGAGGATTCATTTCGACGTATTAAAGTATTCAGGTTTCGAGTAAAATATAATAGAAATAAAGAAAAGAATAGAAACAGCCAAAAACAATTTAGAAAGAAATATGTTCTTACTACGAAAATATGTCTTAAACAGTAATTTAATGTTTCAGTGTTAGTATTAGGCGAGTTAGTGCTTAAAAGAAATATTTATTAATTTTAGTTCGTATTAAATTCTCATTATTATATTATCGTATGTAAGTAATGTTTCTGAACTAAAGCTTATTATTATGATGGGCTTTTTACAATTGTTTTGTAATACCAGTAATTGCTAAGTGTACACGCGCACGCGCGGTCACGTGCGGCGCGCGTGGCGCTTCACGCACGTGACCGCGCAGTAGTGCGCCAGCACATACATAATTAATAATTTTCAAAAAACAGGCAACACTGCTTCAACCAATGATATTATATTTTAACGTTTAGGTGTCTATTTAATGCCACAATAACAAATTCAAGGTGTATTACAAAAGTTATGAGCCAGGCTCTGCTGTTTTTCAGGAATGTGTGTTATCGACTATGCCGTTAATAGTAAAACTCAAAAAAAAATCATCTTGCCTTTTTCATATACACTATAATAATATAAACGCAGTTTTTCGCCAGGAACTTTCCGCAAGACATTACCGAGTGAGAAAACTTTCTCACTATCTTCGCACCTATACTTGAGTTTTATTTGACAAACATAAATTGACAGTGACAGATATGTCAAGTCGACCTGACAGTCTTTATAGACACTCTCCTAGTTGTGGCAACACAGCACTGTCATTTTACCAAGAATTGAATTGGCACTTTTTTAGTTCTTAAATTCTCTAGTGTACTCTTGATATTGTTCTTATATTCGATAGTTTTGAGTATAATTGTTTATTTGTGTCACCCGCAAATTTATTTCACTCTAGCGAGAGTCCAACTAAGCATGACGTTCGTTTTATTTCCGTAGCTAGGGTCAGACACATAAACACGGTTCATTTTAAAGTTAGGTTAAAGGCTCCTAGTGATTAGAATCATCAAAGCTGTCAGGTAAGGTTTGCTACTATATTTTACATCGTGTTTGACGTACATTGCAACTCACATGTTTGACCTCTTTTTTATTTATTTATTTATTTAAAACACTTTATTGTACATAAAGAAAAAAAACATACACAGCAAACATATACAAAGAAAACTTAAATAGTTATGCACAAAAGGCGACCTTATTGCTACCTCTGCCAGGCAACCTGAGAGGTACGAAAAATGTAGAAAGAAAAAAATAAATTTAAATAAAATTTAAAATATATAATCATAATCGATAAACTACATAATAATACATATATAAAAATATGATACTGAACTCTTTGCTCTTATGATTAATGTCTTTACTATAATTTTTGTAGAGTTCATAGACCTGTAGCGACCGCTACAAACGCGCTGAGTTCTGAATCAAATGATTATTAGTTCGAGACTTAGCATACAGCTTATTGTGGCCTAACGGCCGGTTAGTCATGGTTCGACTGTGTCCTCACTTATGTATATATAAGTACTTATATAAGTTATTTTTCCTTAGGGCCACTACACATGCGTGAGCGGTGCCCGTGTTCTGTAATACTCGTGCAGCACGCGGCACCGCTCGTGGCGCGCGCAGTGCAGCCTCGGCGGCGGGTGTCAGGCCGGCGCGCGCCACGCCGACACCTCGGCGCGCTCTCCGACACCGCTCAGAGATGTCTCCGCGAAACGTACACCCAGTTTCTTCTTTACGTCGCCATTCTGTATTAAAAAAAGTTCTTGTTAAAGTAATTGTATTAGATAATAGATATCTAATACAGGTATATTATAACAACTAAGTGAATTTTAGTGCTATGATAAGCACTACAGACTGAAACAAAGTTAAAAGGTAGAGTGATGATTATGGCAGACTGTATATTGCGTTGTTCTACTGAATTAAATGTTAGAGTTGAATAGTCCATTTATCTAGGAAAGTATATATGCCGTACAGTGCGACTAATAGAAGCGAACCATTAAAGCAAAATTTTATATGACAATTTGCAACACTGAATAAATATAAATGATCCAACACGTACACAAACAGAGGTGATTCTCATCAATATAATACGAGGCACAAAGATAAAATTGTTATGCCTGCCTTCCGACTTAGTAAATCAAAAAACTCTTTAATTGGGCAAAGTATACTATTCTACAATAAGCTTCCTAAGAGCGTCAAGAAGCTAACTTATTCCATGTTTAGAAGCCTAATTAAAAATGTCTTATCAAAAAGGCGTACTATACATATTGAAGATATTGGAATGATATTTCTTAACGCTCGTGGAATGGTGACCTTTTTCATGTATAAATATTACAATAATCGTTGATTATATTTACAATTGTATGTGTTCTTTTTTAAAAAGAACGACTATCAGAGTTTCGTGCCGGTTCTTCTCTGTAGAAACTGCCTTCCGAACCGGTGGTAAATGTTTTTTATTACCATGACGATTCAAAAGTGTTACTAAATGTAGCCTAATTGAATAAAGATACTTTTGATTTTAGCAGTAATTGACCAAGACGAGCGTTCTGTAATATTAGGTCAAACATACATCAATTATAAATAATCCTACATCTACCTAAAAACACAATTTTAATCCCACTGGTCGAGCTTCCGACACGACGGGGATAGATTAATGAAGAACCGACAACTACACATATGAGGATAAAACAATATTTACCGACCAATTTATCCTTTTAAACAACCTTAAAGAATTACCCGGGAATTACCAGCTATTAATAAACTAGTTTAAAAAGGAGGTTATTTACGATTTTTTTGTAAGGCAACTTTATGTTGTCAAAATAAAAATAAACTAAACAATGTCCAGTTTAAAAAAAATCCTGCTTCACTTACCTTTATAGTGGTCAATGGTTGCGTGTCTAATTTCTTGTTTTTTGACGAACTCGATCTTGATGTACCTGTCATAAAAAAATATATATTTTAGTTTATGGACCTTATGGAAAATTGCCATCGCCGCTCATGAAAAGTCGCAGATGTTGACAGCTTTAAATAGGGTTGATTGAGAGAACAAAATATTACATATAAATCAATATAAAAATAATAATATAAAACTTGTATAATTAATGTCCTATCATATAAAAAATAATTTAGATCAATAACCTTTATATAGCATTTACCGCACGTTGTAGGTGTGCTGTCCATTTGAAAATTTTAATTAAAAAAGTTCTCTAAATTGAGGCAAAACTTAACCGCATTGACGGGCTGTACATTAAATATAATACGAAAGCTACGAAACTCAAGGCCAAATGGCGAATTCCCATACAAGCTCTTTTCTCTATTTCCACTCATTCAAGCCTTTTTCGCAATAAAAAGTGGCCTATGTTCACAAGATAGCTGAAGACTATAAAATTTATTCCGAATTTGATTTGAATTTCTTTAGTCTTTCTGGACCATAATTAATTCAAACAAGTAAAGAAAATATTCCTTTTTAATAATAGTAAGTATAGATAACAAAAAAAACAACAGATACCTATAAAATAAAAAAAAAACACTTCAAAAAGTTTATATGATATTAATATTGCCATTACACAAATTACGTTGCGACGACTCTTAAAATTGAGTAAAAGTTAAAACGATATCAGGAAAGGTCACTCCTACTCTTAATAAAACTCCCAATAAATTTGTTATTTATATTTAAAATAAATTGTTTAATAATTAATTTATCTTCCAACGCAGTTCAGTTTTACCGCCACCTTTGTAAACTTACGATCGCTCTTCCACGTGTTAGATTTATATAAATAGTCCGCTATTTTGAATTGGAATGTAAATTAGAATCGTAGTGTTGTAACTGACATTTGAAGTTGAATTTCTCTTTTAAACTATTTCCATAAAAAATGTCTTGGACTTCAAAGGGAAATGAAACGTGAATTAAGTCCTCCCCCGCGGTTTTGATCGAGTAATTCTAATGTTATAGTTATATTCTTTATTCTGTTTTCTTTCTATATATAAATTTAAACCTTTTACCAATTTTTTCACCACAATAGAAAATAATAAGTTAACAATTAGTTTTTAAGTTATTATCCCGTTTTTGATGAAATTTGGAAGAGATATTATAGTGCAGTGAAACGATTTGAGGTACATTTATAGCTATATACAGAGTTTAAGTACCGGTTTATCGGTTCATAATTTTTGCACAACATTCAAATATCTATTTAAGTAAATAAAATCCAGATCCGAAAAATGCGGGTAAAACTACTCGATACGAGTATTTCCTAAATAGATTTTGGCGGATAACTCAAATGACAGTTTATTTTCAATTCCATATTCTAAGTGCTATAGTTAGAAGGTATAACACGACTAAATCCAACAAACACTAAATCGGTTTGCCAGATATATGCTTCACTGACCAATGCGATGTGTCGACTTTGTCGTCTGCCTATTCGACCGGAATGGAACCTCTTTTGACAGGACGAGTCAACTGACAGTTACTGCACTAAAAAAAAGAATTCTAGTTCTTTGTCAGGCTGGAGAAAAGAATTTAAATTTCAAAAAGAGAATACCATAACATTGTCAATTGTGTTTTCGTTAAAATTTAAAATTTTAACTGTTTAAATATGGTGAATGAATCGGACGAATTTGTGTAATTTTTTATCTGTTTTTTTTATTTATTGACTTATTCTATCTTCTCTCTTCCCGCAAATAAAACTACTAGTATGAACAAGGAAAGTTACGATAAGAATGTATTGTTCTAGTATTGTTTTTTACAAGTAACAACGTTTTTGTAAATTCAAAGGAATATAATTTTTTTTATATAAAAGGGTTTACTAAATAAGACGAAAAATTAAGAAATTTCATACTTTAACATGAATTTATTTCCACAATATTAAGAATATTAGAATTTTAACGCAGCACGGTATAACTCAATAATAACAAAAACATTGTTCAATATTTGTTGCTTAGATGGTTTAACATTTAACTGGTAATTAATTTAAGCTTGTTACGGGATAGCTGCCGGCATGAGTATAGAAAGGGGAGCCCATGAGGAAATTTTGCGAATCACTCGAGAGCGCCTAAAAATATTTCGTAAGAAATCTTGCATCTTACCTAACTTTCTATTAGATATGAAATATTGTTAAAGAGGATTTGATTTGAGTCAGTAAACAAATTTGTTAAAAAAATGAGCGCGTTAGCTACAGTGATTTGAGAAAATATGTAAGTGGTACAAATATTTCAGTGTGATTATTGTTGACAGGAAAAAAAATTTAATTGTGGATAAACATCTGCAGACGACTGTGTCTTTCTTTTTTATGTCTGGGTGTTTTAGCATTTAACCATTTCATTTAATTTTGAATAAAGTTTTTATCTATCTCTCTATCTATCTATCTATCTATCATTTAGACTTTGTAAATTATTACATTTACTTATGATACTTATGGAAATGTATTAATTATTTATAATATCACAGCCACATTCAAAACTGATGTAATCCAAGTTAGATATTGAATTACTTAATAAAAAATAATCTAACAGGTTAAACGCTTTAGTCACTATGGTTAAAACCTTTCAAGCTCTCGTACTATGGTATTCGCTCCAAACTAATTGACCCTGGCATCAAAATATCTATTATGATTGCGATATTAGAAACTGTTAATTGGTGAAAAGGTTTCGTTTTAATATCCGTTTCAGGGTTCAGCTTAAAATCAAACATGGCGGAACTTCTTGTTCATCTAACTCACTTCATAAACTTTATAATTAACTTTAAAAAATAAAATAAAACCGACTTCATGATAATACCCATTCAACAAAAAAATAAAAAAAAATGGGGAACTTCCTCTAAAATGTAAATTACAGAAGCTTAAAAACCTCTATTCTCTTTGGAGCCTAAGTTGAAAATGTTGTAACTTATTACAGAAGAAAAAGTTAAGATTCACTTGGGAACCCCATTTCAGTACGTTTATAAGAGTTTATGCAGCATAATTAATTTAATATAATCTTTCACTCAAGTGTAATTTGGCTTTTAATGTACATTATTTTTACGTAACTAAAGGTTAGGCTTACCGCCAACGCTTTTTTTTATAAAAGCTAACTTTGTTTTTCTTTGGGATAATGTCTTGTACCTCGAAATCCGTTCAATCAGTAGTGTAGGTGTCAAAAGGTCAATGACTGCGAGATTACATTTAAACAATTTTTTTAACTGTTCGAAAAAAATATCCATGTTTCATACATTGATTTTTAAGAGATGTTGACACAGTAAATAAAACTAACTTAATAATAATAAACTTAATAAATGGAATGTATGCAAAATTAACATTAAGTAATAATCGAAAATTCTTTATTCTGCAAGACTTCACCATTTTTCGTCTTACCGCAGTGATCAAAAGAAAAAATATAGATTAACCAAAGAGTATTTATCTACGATATAACTTCGATATACACAAATACTTTTTCTTTGTGAAAAGAATTTAAGTAGCGGTTCAAAATATAGTATACCTACAAACTGATAATCTCACAAAGATACTTTAGAAACATCAATACAGATAAAATACTAGCCAACGAAGTTTTCATCATCATCATCATATCAGCCTGTCTGTGTCCACTGTTGGACGTAGGCCTCTTCAAGTGATGTCCAGCGCGACCGGTTCCCAGCCACCTGCATCCAACGGGACCCAGCGATTTTTACCAGGTCGTCGGTCCATCTCGTAGGTGGCCGTCCCACACTGCGCTTTCCGGTACGTGGTCTCCATTCCAAAATCTTTTTGCCCCAGCGATCGTCCAATCTCCGTGCTATGTGGCCGGCCCATTGCCACTTCAGTTTGCTAATCCTACGGGCTATGTTAGCAACTTTAGTTCTTCTACGGATCTCCTCGTTCCTGATTCGATCACGTAGAGAAATGCCCAGCATAGCCCTCTCCATAGCTCTCTGTGCAACATTGAGCCTCTTAAAAAGATCTTTTGTGAAGCACCACGTCTCACAGCCGTAAGTCATCACCGGTAACACACATTGGTTGTAAACCTTTGTTTTAAGGCACTGTGGAATTTTGGACGCGAAGACATTATGCAATTTACCGAACGCTGCCCAGCCGAGTTGGATTCGTCTACTGACCTCTCTCTCAAAATTGGACTTTCCTAATCGTATTGCCTGTCCTAGGTATATGTACTCGTCCACAATTTCAAGAGTAAAGCTCCCAACAGTTGGAACGGTGGGTGCAACATGGGCATTGAACATAATCTTTGTTTTATCCATGTTCATTTTAAGGCCCACGTGTTGGGAAACTTTATCTAGACCACCGAGCATTTGTCCGAGATCTTCCAGCGACTCAGCCATGACTACAATATCGTCGGCAAATCGAAGGTGCGTTAAGTATTCGCCATTGATGTTGATGCCTAGTCCTTGCCATTCCAGGAGCTTGAAAGAATCTTCCAGAGCGGCGGTAAACAGTTTCGGAGATATGACATCTCCCTGTCTTACTCCTCGCTGTAATGGGATTTCTTTCGTGCAATGCTCCTGTACTCGGACTGACATAGTGGCGCTGTTGTACAGAAACCTCAACACTTCAATGTACCGATAGTCTATACGACATCGCTGGAGAGATCTAAGGACCGCCCAGATTTCGACAGAATCAAAGGCTTTCTCGTAGTCCACAAACGCTAAGCATAGTGGCCGATTATACTCCTCGGTCTTCTGTATAATCTGCCGCAGCGTATGTATATGGTCTATAGTGCTGTAGCCTTTTCGGAAACCTGCTTGTTCGGTAGGTTGGAAGTCATCGAGCTTTCGTTCGAGGCGATTTGTGATGACTCTGGAGAATAACTTGTAGACATGGCTTAACAGTGTTATGGGCCTGTAGTTCTTCAGTAAGCTTTTGTCGCCTTTTTTGAAGAACAAGACGACTATGCCCTTATTCCATGCCTCTGGCGTTTTCCCAAGAAGCAAGGAGGAATTAAAGAGCTTTTGAAGGACTTTCAGTACCGGTGTTCCACCCGCTTTCAAGAGCTCTATAGTAATTCCATCCTCACCTGGTGCCTTGTTATTCTTAAGCTGTTTTAGAGCCATCCTAATTTCGTACAAACTGATGTCAGGGATGTCTTCAGTATAATGTCGAGTTAGCTTGGCTCTGGGGTCTGCCACTATACAGCTTGGCTCGGCAGAGACCGAGGTATACAATTGTCCATAAAACTTCTCTATCTCCCGTAACATCTCTGACTTGTTCGACGTCACACGACCTTCCTCGGTCGTTAATTTTGTCAACTGGCTTTGCCCAATAGATGCGTCTCTTACAAACACTTTGGAGCCTTGGTTCCGCTCGATTGTCTCTTTAATACGCTGGGTATTAAAAGAGCGCACATCATGTCGCAGAAACTTCGTAATCTGTCTATTGAGCTGGCTATATGACTTCGCGTCGTCCGGAGTGTGGAGCGTCATCGCACGTCGGCTAGCCATGAGGTGTCGGGTATGGTCGGATAATTTTTGAGATTTGTTTTTAGGGTGGGTTTTGGAATACTTGCACCCTACCGTACGGACAGTTTCCACCAGCCTGCTGTTAAGATCATCCACTGATGCACAACTGTCTAGCCCTTCGAAGCGGTTTGATAATTCAAG
>JADANM010007051.1:455402-470459 GCA_026213755.1 Eurema hecabe | reverse complement strand
ACATACATACATACATACATTGCAAGTTAAATAAAAGCTTGTAAAAAAAAATCTTTCTCAAACGAAGATATAAATATCTTTATTGGACCTTTGAGTCAACAAGGATCCAATCACACTGCGACCTGGGAACAATCTTTATATGAATATGCAAGTTAAAGTCTATATCTAAACATAACAAGCTGGCCCTAAGGGACTTCGTTCATGCTGAACTTATCGTACCAGTAACCTAATACACGTTTAAGTTTTATTAAGAAGAGAGAGAAAGCTGAAGCTCCCAACTAAAGCGCATCTAAAAATCGATTGTGAGTTAAGAATGAGCCTATAATTATGTTGATAACTGTGTATTTGTATTGTGAAAAGAGTGTAAGAACTAAGAATTACACTCCATAAGCAAAAACTCTTAATAATATTAATATCTTTATATTCATCACGGTTCAATGTTTTACTTAAAAAATACAGTAGTGTTTGGCTCTTGAGAAGATATACAAAATAAAATAAAATAATTTAGTACAATACAACCGAGCATAGCAACTGGCCCGTTCGTCGACCTTTTAATCTATATACTGAGATTCCACGAAAATTTGGATGCGACATTTTTGTATGAGTTCCTTTGTTAACTGAAAGTTTTCCTGGTACTAAAAGACCAACTTCACCCTTCAAATTGCAAAGCTGAGGTTCCATACTGTCGTTTGATAAGGGTGAAAAGTGAAGGATGTATGATAAGAAAGGAATACAGATAATAAAAGGTAGGAAGATGAAAATATAACGAATGAAAATCGTTTGTAATTATTTGCTATTAAAGCTTTAGTTTTTAGTGGAATATTGAAATCATTGTACCGGAGCACATTAAGTATGTTTAAAGCATTATATTTAATTAAAATTATATATAAATATGTATTTTTTTATCTTTTACAGACAAAATGTGTGACATACAGACGAAAATACAGTAAAGTATTTATATAATAGGAATCTCCATACCCTTCTGATATGTACCGTGTAAATCAATTATATTAAATTTAAATAAGCTTCCAGAAAATATCCACACTGCTTAAAAAAAGCGTTTCTTACCAAGAGTATCCGACGAAGTGCCGCTCATACAGCAAATATTCTTCAGCAACCGTTGCAATGAGCCATTCACACGCAGGGTATAGGTGCCGTATACTAGAGGGTTCATGCAGGAGTTGGACACGGCCATAGCGAACAGCAGGTCCTGGACTTGTACTGGTACTCGAGATGCTGAGACGCGATCCACCATGTACCTGTTTTTAAGGGTATCGTTAGATATACAGATTGCTTGGAACTGAGGTAACACTACCCTAGGAGATGAGGAGTCTCGCGGAAATGTCTGCAAAGGTACCCGGGATCCCCATGTATGTATGAGGATTTCCCCACTTTAAAACTGGGGATGTGGAGTCAAGTTACAAACTATAAAAATAAATTTGTATTTTTCTGGGGTCTCTAGATATTATATGCATGTATTTACACAATAAACAGAACACACAAAAAATCTAAGAAATATCCCGATTAGATTTATGGGGTGTAATCGCTGAACTGATTTTTATGTATATTTCCCATTAAACCACTAGAGCGCATTATGCAGCATAGTGCTTAACGTTGCATGTTCCAACTACATCTTTCTTTATTCATACATTGAGCACTCTCAAAAGTACTAAGTAGTGCTTTCGTTTGATGTGAACAATTACATGTGCAGTGACAGAAAATTAACGAATGTTTTTCTTTAAAACGCTGAATTTATATCTAGAAGACTAGCTGTGCCAGTGACTTCGCCCGCGTAGAAAAGTGACTTTGGGCAGCATTTTTGAAAATGCCTAACCCCCGCCAACAAACGTTCAGCAAGTTCAACGTGATTCTTTAAATTGCCATAACTTTTTTTATTTATCAACCGATTGACATGAATTAAACACTAAATGTTAAGTCAAGCTTACCACAATATATCATTGAAAACCCCATCTAGATAGGATAAGCCGTTTCTGAGATTAGCGTGCACAAACAAACAGACAAACAGACAAACATTCCAAAAATCATTGTTTTGGGTTCTATTGCGTTAATAAAGGTCTCCTATAATATTTTTTCTCATAAATCTTCCATGTACAGACTGCGACTCGTTACGTTTTTATTATATGTATTGATGTATTGATAATTATTAGATAAACACGTGTCTCACCACATAGCCATGGTGGCGTACGGAAGCCAACAGAGAGCGAACACGAACACAATGATGACAGTCATTCGCAGTGTTCGCTGGCGCGCGCGCTCCAACACGCGGCGGTCTGACCGCCGGAGACGGACGTGGCCTATACCGTTAGTGTACTCGTGTTTATCTGCAACACAATGTTAGATTAGAGATAGAGGAATTGGTGTATAGGACGGCTTAGTGTAGTAAAAAAGTTGTAGACTACATGAGTTTAGACTTTAGAATATGGGATAAACCGAAAAAAACCCTTTTAATGCAGGTAACACATACTACTTGTATTACCATTTCATGGGTGGGAATAAAAATATCTCTTATTTACATATATTGTCATACTTCATGTATAAAGTTAAACCTTCGAGGAATTTTTTTAAATCTTTGCAACGGGAACGCATCACGATTCACGACACATGACAAGACATTTATAATAGCATTTTACATTAAAAGGATTTTCTTTTAGAAGCGTTAAAATCAATGATATATTTCGCTTTAAGATATTTCGAAAGGCTAGTCAAAAGTATTGGGCCTTTAGACTACCTCTTCAATCTTCAATTAAACTGTCCAAACTTTATTTTAATTTTCTATTAAATTAAATTGTCAATCATCTTAACTTTTTGGCCTTTACTTTAACAAGGAAGTGCTAACGCCTTACGGCAATAATTAACATCTTCAAAATAAATCATATTTCATTGAAACGTAACGAATTAAAAAAAACTAAAGTTCGTGAATATTTCATTAAATTTGATTGAGCTTTAGTACACTGGTATCATTTAAAGCCTTTCTAATATTGTGGGGAAATCCTCAAACCTAAGCACCTGGGGGTAAGCTACTTAAAGCAACGGTAGGGGTCATCCGCACATTCGCAGACTCTTACACGAGATTGTTTAGACTTTAGACCCTGGATAAACACAGAATACATTGTATAGCAATAAAAGATAAGACAAACAAGAAAAAAAGTGATAGTAAGTATGGTCTGTTGCGCGTGAAAGCACCGGTAACCAGTCATCTAAAGGGAAGACGTCCTAATTAGGATGTTTTTGGCGTCAAAATTTTGCGCTTGTAACGGTTATGCATGTAAAACCTCAACTCGTTCTTATAGTAACGGTTAGTAACTAATATTATTTTTATATGCACAAAGAGAAGTCATTTTGCACCATCAAAGATACAAAGCATTTTTACGCTACAATCGAAATATTTCTGTTCTGATGTCGACGGTATTTATTCCACGGATTTCATTACTACAAAACTGTTGGACTGTTATAAACTCGTATGAAACAGTTATTTTATTATGAATGCTTTTGTATTGTAATAACAATGAATTTTGTACGAAATAAAGCATAAAGTCGGGTAGATTCAACGCGTACGGCGTAGTTGACATCACGCATTCGGTGTGTTATCAAAATGGCTGCCTATTCTATTAAAATTTTTGTTGTTAAAGTTAAAAATGGAAATATTCACATATACAGGTAAGTAAATCAAATAACAAAGTTTTTTTAATCCTTTTTCTAATAATATACGATTTTTTTTCTATTTGTTAAATAAAGTTTTAAGAGTGCAATTGTATAAGTATTAAGTATATTTGCACAATATAAGATATCTAGAAGAATAATATAAGAATAAGTTTTAGCATGTACGAATACCAAAATTCTTTATTTTTTATTATAACTTTATTTATTTTTTTGATTAAAGCCATTTAACGTCTCCTTGCAATCTATCCATCTTGCATGAGTCAACATTACAAGAGTGACTCATGCAACACAGGACGCTACCGGGGCCTCATTACAAACATCCATCCAGATCGCTCAAGATCGAAGTGACTGGAAGAAAATGGTGGCCAGGCACCATAGTCTCAGTCATGAGGTCACGACGAAGAAGAAGAAGCAATCCAAAACATACCAATATATACTTCTTAATCAGATTAGTTATTACAACTAAAAGAAATTTATAATAAACAGCTTTAATATATTTAAATACAGATACACATATACTTTTATGATCAATATTAAAGGCAGACATCCAAACTCATTACGGGTGAGCGTCCTGGCCGCAAACAGTTTAAGGTCCCCGCAAATATTTGCGCGGGAAAGATTGACACAATTGTACGTTCCAACGCCATTATTGTTTTTTCGCGCCTTTATTTAAAAATTTTTAATTACATTTTTTTGGATGTTATGGTATAACCTAAATGGTGCTAGACATGTTTAAAAAAAAGATATTCGGAATACTTCTTAGGATTTTTTAGCGTGTTCTCGCTTAATATTGGTTACTAAGGTAAGATAATTGTATACAATTTAATTATCCAGCTATTTAGCTTTCCTGGTCTTGTCTCTGATCGGGTTGAGGACCCACCCTTCTGTCAGAGGAATGTTCCAACATTTCCCCTTTCATTTTTATTTATTTAAGGTTAAAATTTTAAAATAACTAATCGTTCTGTACCTATACTAAATGTAAGTACGTTTTACTTTGTGCGAAGCAAATTTATTTTTTACTTTTTAGTTTAAAGTCGGTTTGTTCATGTTAAAACATCTTTACTAATATTATAAAGAAGTAAAGTTTGTGTGTTTGCTAAATTGTAAGGGTTAATCTCGGGATCTACTGAACCGATTTTAAAAATTCTTGCACCAATAGAGAGCCACATTATTACTGAGTGTCATAGACTATATAAAAAACCGAAAAGGATAATTAACATTATGCCCAACGAAGTGGGCACGGGTCAGCTAGTATTTTATATGGAGTGAGATTGTAATAAGTATTAGCAAAGACAATAGTTGTTGTTTTGAACTTACTGGATTTACGTTACGGAACCTTAAATATCTAAATAATGGAGGTACAACTCTAGCTTGTTATAATTAAACCCGCTATACAATGTTTACTGAATGAAAACATCGGTATACCTTACAAGACGTGTGGTTAATGAGGTTTAGCGAGGTATATGGTACCGGCAGGTAAGTTGAGGCAAGTAATAATTAATATTAACATTAAAGGGCTTCTAACAGTTTAAGACGTGATTTTGATGACAGTAAAGTGTTTGTGTGGGTAATGTGGGTATGTATATGTTTGTGTGTGTAACTTACTTCTCTTGGAGATTATCCTAAAATAACTAACCTATATTACATAACTATACAAGTAATTTTACCGTTTTAAACTAACAATTGTAAGCTTCTTAAGAGCACGAACTTTCTAGTAAGTTCCTGAATAATACCCTGAATGAAGGCAAATGATTACATAAGCTTGTTCGTCGAATGAACGGTTCCTACTCATTATAGTATATATGTATCGGCGTATTGCCGTAGCTCAATAACAACTGAACCGATTCTGACTATGTTATTTATTTATTTATAATAAGCACCAATGCCAAAGTATTGTTTATATTTAAACGTAATTATTATTTAATAAGTTAGTCAAAATAATGTTCTTAAAACTAAATAAATTATTATCAAAAATGTATTATGAGATGTTTATATTATAATAGTAGTCTAAATATAGCTTTAACCATTGACGTATAATGCATAGACTGATAATAATCGGTCGGTCGTAAGTGAAGCCACAACTGTATATATGTATAATAGTGTTAACAGCACGTTCTTATACTAGATGACACGCACACGCCCATTTATAATATTGCTTTTATAAGAATTTTACTATATAAATTTGTAACAATTTAAGTCTACTTTTTTATAACACCTGATGGAAAATGGTCATCACCATCCATGAACACTCGCGTAGCCTTTTAGAAATATGTATGCTCTCTTCTTGAAGCACCGCAAGTCGCAATTCATCGGAAATACCACATAAGAGAGCTGATTCCACAAGGCGTCTTTAAGTTACTACTTTTTTTTCTTCTTTGAAGTGGTGAGACGAGCTGGACGCCCTCCTGATGGTAAGAGAAACGCCAGCCTATAACCAATGTAGTACTACCCAGAACTTTGCTCCGGGCAGGTGTGCACTACATTGACGCTCCCCACTTTGAGTCATAAGATGTTAAGACTCATTAGATCAGTAATTACGCTGGCTACAGTGTCCTTCAGACCGGAGCACAGTGACATTTGCACATCACTGTTCAGGCGGTTGAATGAACTTTAATAGGACCTCACCACTTAGGTCCTTGCTGCTAGCTTGGATCTCGCAGAAGATTCGCACGTAACAGATAGTGATGACTAGAAGGGGCATGAAGTACATCGCACACGAACAGAACACGTTGTAGGCGACTTCCAGACGTGCCGTGCTGAACGCGTCGAATGATACGCACTGTTCGAAGCCCGCCACATATGGATGGCGCTTTACACGGAACACTAGGCTCTGAAACAAAGGACATATGAAATACTAGCTGTGCCAGCGACTTCGCCCGCGTAGAAAAGTGAATTTGGGCAGCATTTTTGAAAATACCTAACCACGCCAACAAACGTTCAGCAAGTTCAACGTGATTCTTTAAATTGCCATAACTTTTTTATTTGTCAACCGATTGACATGAATTAAGCACTAAATGTTAAGTTACCACAATATATCATTGAAAACCCCATCTAGATAGGATAAGCCGTTTCTGAGATTAGCGTGCACAAACAAACAGACAAACAGACAAAAATTACAAACATAATTGTTTTGGGTTCTATTGCATTAATAAAGGTCTCCTTTAATATTTTTTCTCATATATCTTCCATGTACAGACAGCGACTCGTTACGTTTTTATTATATGTATATAGATATAGATTATGCGGGTCCCCCGTGTAGTTTTAATTCTCATGTCAATATTACCAATCAAAGCTCATCTTAGGAAAGCTCTTACAAGATCAATCTAAAACCATCAGTAATTTCAGCAGTAACAGTAACAGTTAGATTATATTTTTAAAGTACTCTATCTATTTTATTGTTGACAATGAATAATATCTAAATTTTAAGTACTTAAAATTGTTAACCAACTACATGGTACTGTTTAAACTTTAAATGTTCCACAGATTAGTATAAACAAGTCTATAAACAAGGTAAAATAAATAATAATAAACTGTTTAAACATAGGTATTTACAACTGGGAACGTTTCATAGCCTCTAAAATTCTAGTTAAAATATCAAACACATGTGCCGGCTACAAAAAGTTTAATTATAAGCTATCCCTTTGAAGAGAGCCTTCGGGCTTTCGTGGTTTATTGTTGTATATCCGTGTTATTCTATTAATATATTAAAATGGCTTCAGTTTGTTTATATTATGTACTTTTTTTTTATAACATGAAGAGGGGAGACGAGCTGGACGCACTCCTGATGGTAAGAGTAACGCCAGCCCATAGTCAATACAGTGCTACCCGGAACTTTGCTCCGGGCAGGGGTGCACTACACCGACGCTCCCCACTTTGAGTCGTCAGATGTTAAGACTCATTAGCCCAGTAATCACGCTGGCTACAGTGCCCTTCAGACCGGAGCACAGTGACATTGTCACGTCACTGTTCAGGCGGTAGAATGTCTGGCACTGTGGGGGTACCCACCCAGTCGGTCTCCTGCGAAAGCGCTGGGCCCCGCGGTTTTATCTGCGTTGTTCCCCTTCCCGGAACAATACCGGTATGCAAAGTTTCCTATGTGTTAATCCAGATTGTCACCTATCTACATACCCAATTTTAACTGAATCGATCCAGCCGTTTTCATGTGAAAGAAGAACGAACACACACATTCATACATTCTCACTGTAGGATAGTAAGGTTGTATATACAAAGATGTAAACAGGCAGTCAAAGTAAAATATCAGTTCTATTTCTACTTCAGACCTATATTTTCTCTTTGATGTTATTGGAACTATAAATCCAGCATTATTAACTTCCCAACAATTCTTTTTCGGCAATATCCCGACAAAACTATCCGATAATTCGTTTTTCGCTCGACATAAGGCGAATAAATTGAAATAGATTTGAATGTCATTATTTTGAAGCTAGGATTTCGGAACATATATACCCACATATAACTATCTAATGTCAGAGATTCTTGCCGGTTCTTCTCTGTAGAAACTGCCTTCCGAACCGGTGGTAAATGTTTTGTAAAACCATGACGATTCAAAAGTGTTACGAGATAATTTTTATGAATCGTCATGTATTACAGATATGGAGTTTTCTCTTGAATCACTCTATGTATTTAAAAAAACTACATGAGAATCAGTTGTGTAGTTTTAAAGATTAGAAGCATTGATTAATTAACGGCGGATCCCAATATGCAATCTCAATCCATTTTCAGCTATCTACGATTGAGTTTACGATCTAAATATTAAAAAAAAGCGTTTCAATGTACAAACCACAGATAGGATAATCAACCCGAAAACGCAAACTATCCGTCAGAGGGCACCGATCTGGATTCAAGTGTTTTTGGATCGCCCTCTGTAGGTAAAAGTCGATCGTCGTCATCGTTTTCGATCTCCGATTGAAGTGATCTCCCGATCGTGGATTCGATATTGGGACCGGCCGTTAGTCTCGAGAAATTTTTGCATATGTAGTGGTGTGTATATTAGTCAGATCTTAGAGCGCGTTTCCACTATATCGTTCTAGCCTATACAAATATGTTTCGATATCCTAACATTACTATTTAATTTAATACTGATCCCTAGCAACACTCTGATTATTGCTTTCAATAAATAAACAAGTTTTTATTTTAAAGAAAAAGAATTTCATTCAATTTCACGTCCTTGAGCAAACGACTACCGTGAAACAATAAAATATCGGGTCGTTCTTTAGATGATAGTAGTTCAACTATAGGTAAAAAGTAATAACGAAATAAAATAAATAAATAAATCGTCACTTGATAGTGGAAAGTGGTAACACGCACAAAACTAAAATAAACCAGTTCACGTTGTCCGCACACAACACTATTACAAACGCAAAAAATTCTCCAAGCTAATCTATATGTATATAGCGATATATATATAGGTACGGAGAAAGCGATATTGTTTTATGCTAAGTAGTGATACTAAGGAAATCAATTCACCTGCGGTAAGCTACACGCCAAAGCCACCGCCCAAGCACAATATAACATCTGTTTGCTTCTTCTGCGCGCTTCAGACAACCGTAAGGGGTAGATCACAGCGAAATATCTGGAAGAAGGCTTCATATTAATAATTTTTAATTTTGTCTTTATTGATCAAAAAAATATATGTATTAATTTCCATTAAACCTTCGCCAAACTTTTAAGTTTGAAGGCGAGATGCGCTCATTTTTGATAACGTACTTAATTTACCATTTAATTTTACTTTAAATATACACCAACACCATATTTTTAATTAATAAGCCAGTGCGTGCCTTTTATGTTCTAATTTTATCCAAAAATGATTGTTTTAACTTTGATTTTAGTTAATTATTATTATTCAAACGGAACAAATGATATCTCAATGTGTCATACGTCCCTTCGCGCAGAAAGCAGTTGTGGTACCACTGCGCCAAGCGGTCGTCATAATAAAGTGGAGTAATGCTATAATTGAAAAGCTTGGATAATGTGACATGAACTAACCTGTCTAAAGAGATGCAGACGAGAACATTAGACGAGAGATACAAACCAAACGCTCGCATCACAAGTAGGACTTTACACATCAAGTTGCCAGCCAACCACGCGTTCGTGTATTTCCATCCGATCTGAAAAGATATAGACAATAGACATTAAAGTTACAACTGCTTTCTGCGCGAAGGGTCGAGGGTTCGATCCCCACACCGGAAAATTATATATTATATTTGTAATTTACATTTGTATTTTTCTGGGGTCTGAGTGTTGCTATGTATTGTATGTACGTATTTACAAAAGAAAAGTTTGTTTAAGTAATTTATTCCGTTATCTAGTTGCCATAACACAAGCTTCTGCTTATGTCATGCTTTATGCCCAACGAAGTGGGTGCGGGTCAGCTAGAGAAATGTAAAAAAAGCGTTTTGTGAAATACCCATGCGAAGCCGGGGTGAAAGCCCTAGTAAGCATAATACAAATATTTGTAAGACTTCGCATGTGAAACGAAAAAAGGAAACCTTTTTCTCGGTAACTCTTGAAGAATTCGCGTTTCAAATTACTTTTTAATAAATTCTCAAATTCTCGGAGCAATTCCAAGACGCTGACATACTTCCATTGACCCTAAAATTTTTATGATCCGATCACGATACTAAAATTATAAGAGATAGATAAGTATTAAGGTTATAAAGAGATGATTAAATTTTCCTTCCCACACATATACACTAAAGGTTAGCAATAGCACTATGGTTTTCTGTGGGAACCCTGGACAGGCTAATAAAGCCTTATAATATCTACCACGTATACGTCCTTAATTCTTTTTTATAAAATCAGAGAGAAAAACCTACATGCTGATGGCCTCTTTTGATCAGCGTAGCTGGCGATCAACTGTCACCATATCTTAAAAAAAAGATTTTATTCGAATTTTAAAAACCTAGTAGCTTCAAAATCCTGGTAGTCTCTTACATTTTTATTTTAAAAGTGATATTAAGGCCATTGGAGCGTTATTCCGGTCGCAATGTGTCGCTTTACTTGACAGCTGAAATTTGGACTTACATTATTCAGTATTTAAGCTACGGAATGTTATTTATTGCGTCGTAGTGAATCAGCAGCTTTTGCTGTTCTTTTTATATTTATATTTTGGTTCAAAATATGTATAGAACATAAATGTATTGTAATAGGATGATTATTAAAAAGCGCTGCTATATGTAGCTAGTATATAATATAAATTATATAAATTTCCACACTGAAAAGGTTAGTTGATAAAAAGGACTTTAAATCGTAAAATTGTTTGTTTATTACTTAGCAATGAGGTAAACTAGATTTATTTGGTTATAAAAAAATAAAAGGATTATACTAATAGAATCTTTTAACCTAAGCTCTAACCAAAAAAGTCCCCGTGGAAACAGAGAGTTAATAGGAATTTTCAGATAAGTTGAATTTTCAAAGATACACTTCACATAATGATCCTCCAAAACTTTATGATCCTGTTTGAAGCAAACAAGATTGTAATGATTAACAAGAAATGTGAAAACACACCGAAGCTGTAATCGTTATTCATAAAGTTAATAAGACGAGCGAACATTATGAAACACTGGATTCTGGGAAAATGTACAAAGGATAACAACGTATTCCTTAAAAGATCTTTGAATTATGAACTTGATATACTGAAGTCTATCTTTTTAGATCTGACTCATGGAATACAAGTCTCCATTGAAATTTATACGTAGATATTTTGTTCAAAAAAACAAATGTTTATTGCTTGTTTTTTATTTATTGTAATGTTTGGTATTTATTCAATTTAATAATATATATCGGAGCAGATGGACGAAAAGATAATAATAATAAATATTTTCAGGACATTTATACACAGCGCGATCAAGTTCCAAGCTAAGCCGAAGCTTGTGTTATGGCAACTAGATAACGGAATAAATTACATATACATACTTTTTCTTTTGTAAATACATACATACAATACATAGCAACACCCAGACCTCAGAAAAATACAAATGTAAATTACAAATATATTTTCCGGTGTGGGAATCGAACCCACGACCGTTCGCACTGAAGGCAGTCGTGTTACCACTGCGCCAAGCGGTCGTCAAAAGAAGAATAAGAAAAGAATAATGAAGATAGTAAAAACTATTGTAATATTAGCGAATTAGTTGAACCTCCTTGGTTTATTACAATGTTTAAATTCAATCTTTAAAGAATTGTGTTGCATTTGTCAACTGCTATAAAAAACATCAGCATTTTGAAAATAAAGATATTGTATAATTTATATTCAAACAGATTATACGCCGTTATTATGATACACTGAAGCTTTACTTATTAAGAACCTAAGAAAAAGCCATCATGAAGCAAACAATCATTACTTCGGCATCACTACAACTACTACGACTTCACTCTCTGCGACATATACAATATTTCATTTATTAAAATAATAATCTCAACGTTTTATGTATCACTAGGGGGTAGGTCTCTTTCGCAGGAGACCGACTGGGTGGGTACCCCCACAGTGCCAGACATTCAACCGCCTGAACAGTGATGTGAAAATGTCACTGTGCTCCGGTCTGAAGGGCACTGTAGCCAGCGAAATTACTGGGCTAATGAGTCTTAACATCTGATGACTCAAAGTGGGGAGCGTCGGTGTAGTGCACCCCTGCCCGGAGTTAGGCTTTATAGCAAAGTTCCGGGTAGCACTGCATTGGCTATGGGCTGGCGTTACTCTTACCATCAGGAGTGCGTCCAGCTCGTCTCCCCTCTTCATATTATAAAAAAAAAATCACGGTCAATGAAATACAGCCCGGTGACAAACAAACCGACAACAGCGCAGTCTTAGTTGTAGGATCCCGTTTTTTTACTTTAAAGGTCAGTATTAAGATCCTATACCCGATAAAAGCACGTATTTTTTAGATTATTATTTATAATAAAAATAAAATAAAATAAAACACCTAAAGAGAAAATGTTATTTCAGCCATTCCTAAAATAAAGATCACTCTTTTATAAACGTTGTTCACACACAACGCTTTCGTGAATTTGAAACGAATTCAAAAGCTTCCAAGCTTATCCAAGCGACGCCGGGCTCGGTGTAAAATTCCTCCTTATAGGAGATGTAGCGTCCTTGCTTGACGGCTACACACTTTGGGAGTTGTAATTAAACAACCTTTCTTGATATGATAAAAATATAATATAATTTCTTGATATGATAAAATGATGTGTGTGAGCACGCGCGATCGCCTTGATACACCGACGCGAACGAACTAACTGATTTTAAAGTAAAAATTAATGCGTGCTAAATACGCTGATTATGTAAAAAGAATCAAATGTACGATTTGGATCGTACAGGAGAGCTTTTCGGTACTTAATATTTGATTAATTTTTTTTGTTTATAAATAGAGTTTCCTTTAATTTATTTAATTATTTAATAAGAATATTTAATCTCTAACTGAATTTAGTTAAAATAGTTACGTTTTTCATAAATCTGTTTTTATTAGTTTACTAGCGGCATTCCGCGGTTTACCACACGTATCACGTACCCACGAAATAGGTATAGTGCGCGTCACGAATCTTTAGCGCTGAACGAAACCTGCGCAGAAGTCAAAAATCGAGTCAGGTATCGAGCGTTGATTGGTTGTCCCAATCATGTTGTCTTTCTTCGAGTCGCGATTCTACCGATGCGCAGCTATTCTCGTCAATCGACATAAATGACGCCTACTATACCTTGAAATGATTTATATCGCGATAAAAGCTCTTGGGATATGTGATCCGGGTGAGATATAATCCAAATATTTAATTGAATCAATAGATTAAGATATACAGTTGGCAAAACAATACAAGTGAAAATATTTCAAAGCAACAATTATCTTGAGATGCCATTACTTCACGCTGGGCTTATGTTGACTTTGACTTTGACTTTGTTATGTCGGACTCAACAGAAGAGCTTTACCGACTAAAACCGTCCGGTGTTCCGTCCCGCACCTTTATGGAGGGCGGAGATAGAGAACGCACGAGGCAATTTTCCACCACGGGTAAGCTAGCCTAATTAAACCAAACAGCATAGCTCTGCCAACTGCACATTGGATCTGTACAATATCTATATTAAATTTTATAAAACTCAAGTTAAAACTGTAGGCTTAAAAGCTCGTAGCGACCGCTACTAATGCGCCGAGTTCTGAATTGCGCTTATTATTCCCCCACAATCGTGGCAAAGACACAAATTGGTATTTAATGTGGAACCTATTATTTTATTGATTATTAATAAATAGTAATGTATTATTCACTTAATATTATATAATCTAGCATTTAGAAATATGATTGTGCGCTTTATGTTTAACAATGTATTATGGCAATGAATGATTATTATTTTTAAATAAAAGCTTTCAAAATAGAATAAATAAAAGAAACAAATGAAACAAATCTAAACATAGGAAATTGAAATATTTGCGAATAAGATAAGCCATTTGCTAAACGTCTTCGAAAGCTTACGACATTTCCTCCAAGATTCAATGACAACTTCCGACTTCCGACTATAGGCGATCGAATTATGCATCTATTTGTGGAATAAACAAGAACTAATATAAATAAATAAATATAACTTCACTTATTTTAACACAGCGCAACCTAGTTCCGCGCTAAACAGAGCTTGTGTTATGGTAACTATACAGTGTGTTACAAAACATGATTCTGACCCGAAAGGGTAGTATTCTCTATCTATAACCCTTTTCGAATAAAATAAAAAAAAAATCTATATATAAAAATAACAAGGCAATTAAGTTTTAAAGATTATGTATCTTATAAAAATTTTACACAAATTTACAAATGCTGGTAACTCACGTACGCTTCGTAGACCGTATAGCTGCAATGTAAAATTTAATTATGCTATTTTTTAAAACGATAGCAAAATGAGGACCTACTACCGGTATATAGTAAGAGGTTTTCGGATCGGACACTTGTTTTGTAACACTGCATAACGGATAAATTACATATACATACTTTTATATTGCAAATACATAGCAACGCCCGACTCCAGAAAAAAACAAATGTAAATCATCATCAATACATATAATAAAAATGTAACGAGTCGCTGTCTGTACATGGCAGATATATGAGAAAAAATATTATAGGAGACCTTTATTAACGCAATAGAACCCAAAACAATGCTTTTTGGAATTTTTGTCTGTTTGTTTGTGCACGCTAATCTCAGAAACGGCTTATCCTATCTAGATGGGGGTTTTAATTATATATTGTGGTAAGCTTCACTTAACATTTAATGTTTAATTCATGTCAATCGGTTGATAAATAAAAAAGTTATGGCAATTTAAAGAATCACGTTGAACTCGCCGAACGTTTGTTGGCGCGGGTTAGGCATTTACAAAAATGCTGCCCAAA
>JADANM010007051.1:412788-449714 GCA_026213755.1 Eurema hecabe | reverse complement strand
CTTGACACAATCAATTTATGTGTAGGTAAATTGGTTTATGACTTTGAAAGTTTTTTTATGGGGCCACATTATTCTCGCTAAAGTTATAAAACTTTGATTAACAATATAAGAAATAAAACCAAAAATCCAAATAAAACAATCAATTATCATACATATTTAATGACCCGACGCAGTATTAAGTATTTCCACCTATTAAAAATTTAAATACAACATATTTTTTAGATATAATTTCTTACTTATTTATACCGAAAACACAAAAACACGATACTCGCCTCTTAAAACAATTCGTTTCTTGTTAGTCAGGGTAACATTTGTTTCTTGTCCTAAATAAATATTTTTTTGTATTGGCAATAAAACAAAACATGTCATAACATGTAAAACATTTCAAAATTCCGTTTTTGGGGTTCGTAAAAACTATACATAATAGTATATAAATTTAAACAAACCATTCAGAACACGACTTATTTAATTTAGAATATTTAAATTTTAAGCCTAAAGCTACAGTTTTTAATATTAAAAAATTAATTCTTTGCTATACCGCCAGTCTCGAAAATAACAATCATGTTCAAAAGAACGTCTCATAAATAAATATTTTTTGTGAAAATTCTCGATTATTATATTGGGCTCTTTCGCGGCAAACGTAAATTGAAAACGTTCTCAATAAAGCCGGCAAAAAATGGCGGGTTCTCCTTCCGGCCTCCATATTTTCCACTTATTTATTCTTATTTTCTAAGAAAAAGTATAGAAATACAAGTACATACTAGCTGTGCCGCGCAGCTTTTGTAATTGTAAAACACGGTTCTTACAATAACATCCGATGTTTATTGTTTATTGTTTTTTTGCCATTTTCGGCCATTATTCCATACCCTTCTCAATCTTCAGACCAAACAGTTACAGACAGAAATAATATAATGACGTCATAAGCAAGTATTATTGAATTAAAAATATTTTTATATATGTATTCGCGGCAAGAGGAAAACATTCCACAAGTCATTTCAAAATACTACGATCACCAGTTTAGCAAATAAAATACTTTACTTTATAGATAATAATCGATTGTATTAACCCATCTGTTCATAAAATAAAAACCGAAACGTTTTTCTTAGTTTCAATAAATTTCACTTAATATCATTAAGCAAAGCCTTGACAATAGATACGCTTCAGAAAATTGATGTTAATTAAACTTCTATTGTAGAAAACCGTTCGGTATATTTGAATGGTTTATTTTCTTTAGATCTTCAGGGACGTTTGTTTATTTAAGATAAGAAATAATGTCATTTAGTTTCGTATGTAAAATTAATGTTGAAAGATTTCAAATTATATGACCCTTAGAACTTTTAAATAAAAATACACTTTTTATTATGGCTTTAAAAGTTGTTATAGATTATACTTAATGTAGCTTATTTAATTTAAATATTGACAGCTAATTTTATTATACAATTCTTTTACTTATTCTTCTAGTAGTCAGCCATTACACAAAGTCAATGTCAAAAGTATCTTTATTAAATTAGTCTACACAAAGTAACACTTATTAGTCGTCATGGTATTATAGTATCACATATTACAAAGGCAGGCAGTTTCTAGAGAAGAAGAAGTAAAAAACATTGACCACCTTTTTACCCGACTGCGCACCGCAAACAAAGGTAATGTGTTCTTCAGTCTATGTATGTTTGTTCCTTCGAAGTACTATACAGACTAAACTCAGACTATTTTGTTTTTTTTTTACGAACAATTTTATCAACAGTGTTTAAAGTGATACCATGAGCAAATTAAAATAGCACAACACGGTAACTAAACTCATTAAAAAAAACAGTCGAAATCGTATGAAGACCTTACATACATATTTTATTAAATAGACAATTTACTGGTTTAAGAAAATTGAAATCACGTTCAAGCAAGTTCTGCGTAAAGTTTATTATCAGCCGGAAGATCGTTAGCTTCGAGTTGATCCACGTGCACTTTCATTAAAGCAACTTCATTAAGCTTGAGTAGCTTTACCTGATCGAGCTTAAATAGGTTTTAAGGATAATTATAGATAGAGTTGAGGTTATTTTTGGTAAGACGATAAGATAGGACAGTGGAAACCCGGGGGTTTTTAGTCCCACATAACCCACTTTCTTCCCCGGGATCATAGATATGCGCTAGCATCCCCCCCACCCCTCGGAAAAAAAGATATTTACATAGGACCCTTTTTTAGGTTTCCATATCAAAAGGAATAAACGGAATAGTTCGTCTGTCCTAGGACATTACGCTAACTTGTGATACTGATAGGAAATTTACTATGTTATTTTAAATCAAGTCTTTAAGTTTACATACAATTAGGATACCTACCTATATATTATTATTATATAACTCAACTTTATGCTTATATGTATGTGTGTATGTACGATTTTATATTTTGTAGTTATAAGTAGTTTATATTCTATACCATATGTTATTGAATAAGTTGCCTACCGCCGTCTGATTTACCCTCGTTCTTTTCTTTTTACACTCTTTATTATGGGTTGCCTGGAAGAGATCACTCTTAAGTGATAAGGTCGCCTGTTACTTACATCGTATCAAATCTTAATTAATTTTAATTTTAATTGTATACATTGCAACAAAGTGTGCATAAATAAGTAAAAATAAAATAGATAATAAGAGCCTCTACAATTATAAGCGGATTGCTTCCTATCAGGCAAACCTCGTACCTATTTGCCTGATATAATATTATAAGAAAATTAATTGAATGCAATAGGAGACCTTTAAATTAAACGCCCCCGCATGCCCCGACAGCTGATTTTAAACCACTCTATTATCGAATGGAAAATACCTCGCAAACTACGTGTTATTGCAAAATAGTGTGCTATTATATTCTCTATAGAGGTAGATCTATAGAAAATAAATAAATATGTATCTAATAAGCATGTATTATCCATATAAACCTTCCTCTTGTATCACTATATCTATTAAAAATAACTGTATGAAAATTGGTAGTTTTCAAAACTTAAGCATGCATGAGCATATAGAGACAGAAAGCGACTTTATTTTATACTATATACGGAAGATACGATCGCTTTTCACACACGTAAAACCAGAGAACAAAGCTGGAAGGTAATCAAAAGCAGGTCCTATTAATAAGTAGGTTTATCTACAATAGTAAAGTGTTGACCTAACTCGTGTATGTTAACATGAATTGGCGCAGACATATTGTTCAGTTCTATTACCTGTCGACCGGAAATAGACCAATTAATGCACGCCTCCACAAATACTGCTAACTACTAATAGCTTTAATAATGCTGTATAGCTTTATCTATGACCAGGCACAAAAATGATAATATTTATTGTATTCTACTCTACTTTGTTATGATTCTGAATTTGATAAAGTTGAACTAAAAATTTTGTATTAAATTATATTTATTCAAATACAAACCTTTTTAATGTCACAAGGGATTTATCACTTAGAGCAAATAACGAAGTAATAAAATTATTTTGCGTTGTTTGAAATTAATTTAATTTTAAACGCTTTTTGTGTGAAAAAACGGTTAACTATGTATCACAATTTACTTAAATCTGAATCTTTTTGATTATAAAAAACGCTATTTATAACTTCGGCTTATCTTGATCATATTTTAAATTTTTGTGTTTCGTTTTAGTCCCAGATTATAGAAAACAGATAATTAAAAAAAAAAAGAAAAAAAAGATTATAACCTTACTACGCAATAATGGAAATTATTTATGAGCCAAAAGCTTATTTTTATCTGAAAAACGCACCATGGACACGGCATGTAGCCTAGTCGAGAAATAACGAACAACTTTTCTAACATTTGCCTTAGAATCAAGTTATAATATGATCATGCGAAATGATATGTTTGCGAAAAACTGATTTTCGTGACCTTTTGACGTTTATAACTTTTTTCAGCACGATATCAATGTCGATTTTTTCACATCTTCTCAACAATGCCGTAATAAAGGTGTATACAAAAAATTAGCTCACAAGAAATTTATTTCTCCACAGATAAAACCTAAAATCACTATACTAATAGTATTATGTATAATCTGTATTGGTCTGACGCTAGTTTCCCGCTCATATCTTGCAAGTGACAGTTGACATATCCGTATCGTGATTCTGATAATTAACATCTATTAATTCAAGATCGCATTGTGCCATGCATAAGATCGTTTAAGGACTTTGATATCTTGTCTTTATAAACTCCAATTCATAAAACAATTTATTTTAAGCGTTTTCGCGGCTTTGCTTGCATTGGATCAGCTAAATAAATATCGGAAAAATACAATTTCTTCATTCTAATATTATTATTATTAAAAAAAGTGACTATTATTAAAAAAAACTGTTTGAAACAGGCAACCTTAACACTAAAGAGAGCACTGTTCCAGGCAACCATGTAACTAAAAGAAAAACAATAGAAATCAGACCGCATATATAATAGAAATTACAGCCCTTTGGAACTTATTCTATTCAATCAAATTTCTCTTTTATAATAATATTAAGTAGACATATAAGTTTCATGTTTCTTACTCAGTTTTTACTCGTATTCTATATCGAATCCAGTTTCAAATTCCAATCTAAGTAAATTCTTTGACACGGGACTCCCAAGAAATGTATCGCGTTTATTTACTAACTTTCAAGGGATCCTTGTCCTCTATGGCTGTGTATTGAGCATTTTTGAACGTTTATTTTATAAATCGAATTCAAAGACCTTAAAATTATCTTTATTCAAATAGGCTTCCTATGGTAACCCTTTTCAATCGTCATGGTTTTACAGAACAATCATTTAATCGTAATAAGGCGACTCCTACGTTACAAGGACTCTTATTGCCTTTGTAGTTTTTTTTTTATTTATATATAACATAATATTATAACATTCTCGCGAATTTGTATGAAGTGAACAAATGTAATTTGTATGCAATTAGAAACCCAAATACTAGGACTTGAAAGAAAAATCTTTGATAATAATTAATTCCTCAGGCTTTTTATGCCTTTCTCAGTAGTTCGGGATAAAATCAAAGTAATAGTATCAAAGTAATGAACGAATTATATAATATAATAATTATATTTTTACGTATATCGGTCATCGGACGCAGAAAAAGAAACTGCGTGAAATTCATATTAACTTTTAGAACGGTCTCAATAGAATCTTTTTAAGCTTTTCCCATACTTATACCGCTTGAAATATTCAATATTCCCCGAAGCCTTTTCAAGTCTATAATCCACAAAAATACAGCTAACACGAAATTCTCTTTGAGAAGTAAGTTTGTTAAGAATAATAAATCGAACTAGAAAGTAGCTTTTGAGGTTAGGTTAGATTCTTTATTGTTGAGCTTTAAGCGATTTTTTAATATTATATGTGCTTTCTCTCTCTCAGACTCAGAGTACTCAGTCTTAGCTGACCAATTAGGTACCTTTGACGAACTTATTTGTCTACATGTAGACCCAGACACAATTACCCGATGCTATGCCTACTCCCTTAGGACAAAGACAGTACAAACAAGCAATTATGGAAGGATTTGTTGTTGAAACAACAGTTGACATGACAAGTGATTGTGGAACTCTATGAAGGAATAATCGTAGTAGCATTTCCTGGAGAAACTTCTTAGTGAGTCTTGGTGTTGCTTTGTATTGTATATTAATAATACATATTTTCAGGATATTTATACACAACGCCGTCTAGTTACAAGCTAAGCCGAAGATTGTGTTATGGCAACTAGATAACGGAATAAATTACATATACATACTTTTCTTTTGTAAATACATACATACAATACATAGCAACACCCAGACCCCAGAAAAATACAAATGTAAATTACAAATATATTTTTCCGGTGTGGGAATCGAACCCACAAATGAGCCTTCGCGCAGAAAGCAGTTGTGCTACCACTGCACCGAGCGGTCGTCAATTATGTATGTATTTAGTGTAGAAAAGTATGTGTATGTTCTTGAACCAAGCTATGCTTAGTGTTAAAAAAATCCCATCCTGAAGTTTTACTATTATGATTATGTGATTTTGTACATCATTAAATACTTTATCATAGTAATAAATTCGTTGAATATCAAAACAATATTGAGTATAGTTCAAAACTAAACAGTATAGCATAGCTAGAAACGCCTGCACGTAAAGTGTACGAAGTAGACAATTTTGTCTATTTACATTGAAAAATGCGTAAGTTTTTCGTAGATTTAAATTTTTCCGCATTTATAGGGTGAACTTCTAGAATCAACATCATCGGTGAGCTTGTGTTATCAAGTGATAAGAACGTGCTTTTTACACTTATACGCCATATACTCGTATACACATAGTCCATGAAAATAGAGCTTTAAATACGAATTTCAGATCAAAAGCTTGAATTTTTGATACAATGTACTTTTGAATATCCGTTATCGACTAGTTAAAGTATTTTTGAAATCCATCCACGAGAACTTGTGATAGAAAATTTTTTTTTTTTTATTTTAGAGAAACATTATATACTAAAAAAATACCTTGTATGAAAGTTGTCGAACATAAAATATTACATCAAAACGATATATATATAGGCAATATATAATTTTTTGGATAAAATCAAAATTTTACCGAGATATGGTAGCTAAAAGATAACGTGTATCAAGTTATGATTTGGGAAAGGGATCCGAAGGGATCCAGGACATATCCCGAGGCAAGCCCTAGACTGGAATCCCCAAGGGAAACGTAAACGTGGACGTCCTAAGCAGACTTGGCGGCGGACTTTCATTGACGAAGCGAAGGCAATCGGCAAGACCTGGAGTGAAGTCAAACGGGACGTCGTAGATAGAACGGGATGGCGGCGCATTGTGGACGCCCTCTGCCCCACCTAGGGGACACAGGATTATAAGTCAAGTAAGTCAAGTTATGATTTGTTAAAGTTAGTTAATTAGTATTAACAAATAGTATTAACTAATATATGAAATAAAAATACTAATAACTAGAAGCCAAAACTGTATAGTTCAAGAAAATAGGGCTTTAAAATAATAAAATTAAATAGGGCCTTAAATTATTAAAGCCTTATTTTCTTAGACTATACAGTTTTGGCTTCACTTACGGTGGACCGATTATTGGGAGACTATCAGTCTATGCGTTATACGTCTAATATCTCTTTACACAAGTAAGGATCTCAAATATTTGCGATCAATTTCCGTTAATATACTCTCATAGTTAGCTCAGTTGCAATATTACCAATCAAAGCTCATCTTAGCAAAGATCTCAGCTCTTACAAGATTAATCTAAAACCATCATTACGTCAGCAGTAACAGTTAATCCATACTAATACATATTATAAATGTGAAAGTAACTCTGTCTGTCTGACTTTTCATCACGCTAAAACTACTGAGCTGATTAGAACGAAATTTGGTATACAGATGGTCTAGAGCCTGGTGAAGGACATGGGCTACTTTTTTTAAAATCAACCCCCAAAAGGTTACGCGAGGGGTTACTTTTACCGATTGTAATGAAATTTGGTACACAGATAGTCTAGAGCCTGAGAAAAGATATAGGCTACTTTTTAACTGGAATAAAAAGTTTTAAGGTGGAAAGGAGGGGGGGTCAAAGTTTATATGAAAGTCCACGCGGACGGAGTCGCGGGCAACAGCTAGTATTAAATACGCTTTAATATTTTGTACTAATATTGGTATTACGATTCTTTTCATGGACCTAGAGGATAACTTCTTAAGGTAAAAATAATTGAAAACATTGCTTTATTGTGCGTTATATTTTAAGCAATCGTCATGTAGTTTACTGTAAGATTATTCACCAAATAAAAAAAATAAAAAATTGTAACTGTTTATTTAAAAAGAAAATGTACTTTAATATTGAAAGCAATATTTAAATGCGACCACTAGAACATTAATAATTAAAAATAAATAGGCTTTTAATATATTTTAAAACGAATGTAGACTAGAATTTATTTTAATGTTTCATTCATTTAATTCGCTTTTGAAAAACTCGTTGTATTAAATAGAAGTTTAAAAAGCACACCAATTCGAAGTATACATTAAAAGTTCAAAACATTTCTAGATTTTCATTTGTCATGCGTTTTGTTGAGCGACCTTTATTTTTTCTTTTTTTTTTCGGCGTATAGGTTATACTTCAACGTCAAGAGTGGTACCATTTAAATTTAATAATAAAAAAACAACCCCCAAGGGTGGAAAATTCGAATTTTATTATACGCAATATCTCAAACGAAGTCGGTTTTTATTTCTTTGAATAAGTTAATTATTAGACAGTCCCATCATATAACACCTCCTTCCTCTTGAATCATTCTATACATTAAAAAAAACACATAAAAATCGGATGCGTAGTTTTTAAGATTTAAGCATCTATGTATGCTATGGATATATTTTTTATATTTCAGGACATTTATACACAGTGCCATCTAGTTCCAAGCTAAGCCGAAGCTTGTGTTATGGCAATTAGATAACGGAATAAATTACATATACATACTTTTCTTTTGTAAATACATACATACAACACATAGCAATACTCAGACCCCAGAAAAATACAAATGTAAATTACAAATATATTTTTCCGGTGTAGGAATCGAACCCACGACCCTTCGCGCAGAAAGCAGTTGTGTTACCACTGCGCCAAGCGGTCGTCAAATATCAAATATACCTATGTATAAGCGACTTTATTACTGTTTAGTAATTACATATACAAAAAACTACAAATATCATCACAGGAAACACGCATAATTGGCGGCCTTATCACTATTAATGATTTCTTCCAGGCAACCTATTTGACATCTCCCTTTTTACTAAATAGTTAGTAAGTTTAATACCACCACCATAAGAAAACGCTTTGAAAAAAAAATATAATAAAAACAGAATCAAGTTCAACACTCTGGTAAAATTTTCTTTCTTTTAAGGATTGATATAGTAATCGTGCGAGCGAGTTTCTTTGAGTTATGTTGATCATACATTTTACTTAACATTATGAGCTTCATTTATTCTGACTTATAAGCGAAGTCTATACTTTGTACAAAGTGAGTTCATTTATATACAGCCGCTCTTCGCTTTATTTAATACTAGCGACTCCACGCGGTTTTACCCGCGTAGTTCCCGTTCCCGGGGCAATACCGCAATGAAAAGTATTCTTTGTTTTAATCCAAGGTATTATCTATCTACATACCAAATTTTAACTAAATCAGTCCAGCCGTTTTGCCGTGAAAGAAAGATGAATGAAGATGATGAAGGATATTTGTTCGAGACTTAGTATATATACAACTTTTCGTCTGGTCGTGGTCCTCCCTTTAGTTCCGAGAAAGGTTACCTCCTCCTTCCTCCTCACTTTATTATTGTTAATCGAACCACACGTATGGGTCCAAAAGTGTGCTAAAGGTATAGTACGCGTCATTTATGTTTAGCGCTGGACGAGAATAGCTGCGCATCGGTAGAATCGCACTCGTAATTGACGTATTGGTGCGAGAAAGACAACACGACTGGGACCACCAATCAACGCTCGCCCATCCGATGATCACGCGCCCCGCGCGCCGCGCCGTTACCTCGATACCTTTTTTTTGAACTTCTGCGCAGGTTTCGTTCAGCGCTAAAGATTCGTGACGCGACCTATAATACTCATTAATGATCTCGCAGGTGGAGCCAATAAAGGTTTAATGGTTATTTGAAAGGAAATTCCGAGACACGACAAACTAGGTTATGTCAATGGCGAAATTTGGTTTGGGTTATATGTCGTTCTGACGTACGTTAATTACTCTGTTTACGGGACAGTAAATTATTATTATAAACAAAGACAAGTTTTAAATTGGTAAGATAATTTAATTTAATACGTATATTTCATATAAACATCATTTTTTAAAATAATTTTGATACAATTACAAGAAAACGTGATTTTTTTTGTAAGGTTAATTTTCATATCATGATATGGTTACTCAATGTTAGCAGTTGGTTTTAGTCAATCAGAAACAAGAGCTATCTTTAGTATGATACGTCAAAATGAAGGGTATAAAATTGTCTACCTTTTGACGTTTGACATTTGAAATTTGACGTTTAATTAAACTCTATGGATCCGTACTTCTTAATTTGGTCGCACTGTTAGCATTAGGCAACCCATACACCTCCAATGATATTGTATAATCCTTTAATTGTGCAATATTATTATATTCAATAGCCCTTTGATTATAAACGTTCAATAAATTCTCTCAATAAATTAAGCAAACCAGAGTTATGTCGCCGTAACAGAAGTGCACCGGACGCAATACCCATAAGGATGGTGTCGCGTAACACCGCGATAAGGAATTCCAACGGTGGGAAACATCATCCACGGCTTCGAGACAAGCAGAGCACAGATCAGTTCCGTCTCAACATCCAACCTCGCAACACCTATTTACTATTAGTTTACTATTGTACTTATTATATTCAATAAACAAATTCTTTTTAAAAAGCTTACTTCCATATCTCCCGAATTAACTCCAGTCTTAACAATATTTTCATGCGAGCAACATGTCTGACGACGAAGTTTTGGCGGCAGCCGAGCTGGTAAGTTTGTTGAATAGAAAAAAAGACATACTTATAGGTGAAAAGAAGGTCAGCTTGCACACATACTCATACCACCTTATGAATATACAATACTTATACTGTAGTCTGTGGTAAACCAAAAGTTAAGTATTTTCCCTTCCCGCTCCAACACACGACGACGGAATTGGAAATAACCTTAAAATTTTTAACAATGCAATAATGTGCATCATTAGAAAGGTCTTAGAATATTACAAAACTCTTCAATATAGTCCGGTTATATTTAAAAAACTTTGTCTAACCTTTAAGTTTACAGTTTGATTAATTACATCTATAACCATAGATGCATTCAGCCACCGAGATTGGTTATGCGTTTATATTGTCTGTGGCAGTATGATTGATGAAACCGTTATATAATTAGGTCCCTAGAGATATAACTGTATATCACACCTGCCATTACGAAAATAAACCATCCAAACCCTTAAAATACTAAACCAATTTGAATGAATATGAATAGTGTCTATAAGTTTGTACTATTTTATAAAAATAAACGATTTGGTTGTTTGTTTTAAATGAGTAGGCTCAAAAACTAATTATGTAAAGGGGATCATCATCTGACGCATCAAAGCTTGTGACGTGTGTATTTTGTAAGATTGTTTTTTTTCTGTGTGTGTTTGAGGTCAAAAGAGGGCCCCCTGATATGGGGAACCGCTGTGGGGTTCGCGGAAGAGCCTGCGAAGGTACCCGGGATCCCCACCCGCCGCGGCAGAACGGTAAACAGTGGGGTTTTGGTCGGTAGAAGTCCGACATAACCCGTGGTCCTTTCCCCGAAGTCCATGGGTATCTTATGAGGATTTCCCCACAATAAAAGAAGGCTCAAAAACTAATGGACAGATTTATTTAAAAATCAGAAAAACGAAATGAATATATGCTGTAATGAATTTATGCGAGCTTCTAAATTAGCTACGTATATTAATAACTACTTCTAAGAAACTTCAAACATAACTACTACATATATTAATAACTGTTCAATAATGAAGCAATCCGAAACCCTGAAGGGCGATCGATCACAGCTGACGACTGACATGCGAAGAAACTTTGGAGTAAGATCTAGAACAGCTTTGAACGAATTGAACCGTGAAAGTAAATCATCCATATCTATACTAATATATAAAGCTGAAGAGTTTGTTTGTTTGTTTGTTTGAACGCGCTAATCTCAGGATCTACTGGTTCGAATTGAAAAATTCCTTTATTTAATAAACCATTTCATTTATTTCATTTATTTAATTAACCATTTATCAAGGAAGGCTTTAGGCTACATAACATCACGCTGCGATTTATAGGAGCGAAGACATAATGGAAAATATGGAAAAAATGGGGAAAATTATTCATCTTTGAGGGCTTCCTTTGCGTGCGCTGCGAAAACGGTTCAAGATACTGTATAAATAATATGTATGGGAGAATTATTCCTCTTTAAATGATCTAAAAAAATCCGCGCCTGTATATGTCTATCTTCTAAGATTGACTCACTATAACATAATAATTGAAATAGATCCGACGGGGACGAAGTCGCGAGCAACAGCTAGTGGTAAAAAAATTGTTAATAATTTGAATATACATAGGAACATACAGAAGAAAGATTTGTTTTATACTATGAAATGAAACACCAAACAGCCTTAGGCGAATAAAAAATATTTTTTTCGTTAAACGATAAAAACAAAGGAATCTCTACAGAGAACTTTGGTGATTATGTGTTTCTTTGATATAAATTCAATTATACGCTTCTTGTTTTGGGGTTCCGTAAGTCAAAACAAAAATTGGGATCATTACATAAATAATCACACTAAGGTAAAGTATTACCTAAATGTTTTAGTTTGTATGTTGTTATTTTTTCACAATTAAACTAATGATCCAAATCCATTTTAAGCTGGAATTCGGCATGCAGATGCACATACATACGAGATTTTTTATGATTTTTATTTTTTCTAAATAACTATTTTTTTCACTTTGCAACCCGTTATTGTATTGAAAACGCGGACTACGCGAGTAACCGCGGTCTAGTCTCAAACAAAAGGTAAACCTTCAAATGCGTAAAAAATTAAACAACTTAGTTATCAAAAAAAAAAAAATTTGCCGTACGTCATGGTAAAAAAACTCTTTACATTTTGACATGTTCGAAAAAAACGACAAAAAAAAACCTTAAACTTGTTCTTTCATAACATTTCTATACGGAATCATTGTTCTGTGAGTTCAACTCACTTTTGAGCTGTGTTTGTGATAGAATGAATTCATATATTATTGTACAGTGAATAAAATCATTTCGATATTATTCTTATTTCTATAGCTACATTTATTTATTTATTTTCTAATTCTTAGCAATATTTATATAAACGTAAAAATGTTTGATACTGGCAATGTCATTACTTACTAGCTGTTGCCTGCGACTCCGTCCGCGTGGACTTTCATATAAACTTTGACCCCCCTTTCCCCTTATAACGCTTTTTTTCCAGTTAAAAAGTATGTTTATTCTCAAGCTCTAGACCATCTGTGTACCAAATTTCATTACAGTTCAGCGGTTTGGCCGTGGAAGCGTAAAATGATAAAAAGTTTCAACCTCTCGCGCAACCTTATGGTGGTTGATTTTAAAAGAAGTAGCCTATCTACCTTCCCCAGGCTTTAGACTATCTGTGTACCAGATTTCTTTTTAATCGGTTTAGTAGTTTTAGCGTGATGGAAAGACAGGCAGAAAGACGGACAGAGTTACTTTCGCATTTAAAATATTAAGTATGGATTACTACTAAGCGAAAAAAAATGTAAATAATTTGATTCTAAGGACATAACTTTAAAAATTAATTTAAGATCCAATATACATTAAGATATGGTCGCCTTTGTGCTTTTTTGTTGTTGTTCTTATCTTAAGTTAATAACTCAAACAATTAACCCTTATAAATAGATTAAAATCCCTTAAGTAATATCTTTACTTAGTTCAATGACATCAAATGGTCGAGAGGTGAGAAAAGACATTAGAACTTTTTGGGAATAGAATAAAAATTCAGCACTTCCGTATTCCGCGGAGTTGGAAAAATGCTAGGAATGCTTATATTGAGAAGCAATTGCAGCACGACTAGGCACGTACGTTTATATCACAGAAACTATGGCTAGTCAAATGTATTAGGTACTATTTCTGTTAATAATCGGTCGAAATCATTATATAGTATAAAACAAAGTCGCTTTCCATCATCTGTCCCTATGTATACTTAGATCCTTAAATGTACGGAAAAATAAAAAGATGCGTTTTTTTTTATAGATAGAGTGATTCAACAGGAAAGTTAATATGTCGCGTGGATACCGCCCTTTCCCCGGGGGGGAAGGAGGTGGTTATGTCGGACTCGCCAGAAGGGCCATTCCGACTAAAACCAACCGGTGTTTCGTCGCGCACCCGCCCGGGAGCAGACTCGCTCAGAACGCACGAAGCAATCTTCCGCGAGACTTCGACTACTGCACTTTAATCCATAAATCTCCCAAGATATTTTTACTTTCTACTTAAAATTAAAAGAACCAATTACAAATAACTAAATAACGATATGTTTTAGACCTATATTTTAATGGAGCCATCATCCAACATATAGAACTATAATATGGAAAATATCAAGTTTCAAAACAAAAGGCTGTCGGTATTTTGTATAAATTGTTACACCATTAAAACAATGATCCGTATTTACGTCCGTAATTCTCAGAAAAAAACCAAACAATATGTTATTACAAACATGGAGCTGGCGAAAATATAGCACTTCACAGAAAAACAGACGTGTTAATTATTTTTGCTGTGTTTCCTTATACACTTCTCTTCCGAAATTAATCATTGTCTTTCTAAAGGAATTCGTTTTATAAATGCTTTCAAATTCCGTTTCATTTATTTCAAACTAGCTGTGCCAGCGACTTCGCCCGCGTAGAAAAGTGACTTTGGGCAGCATTTTTGAAAATGCCTAACCCGCGCCAACAAACGTTCAGCGAGTTCAACATGATTTTTAAATTCCTATAACTTTTTTATTTATCAACCGATTGACATGAATTAAACACTAAATGTTAGGTGAAGCTTACCACAATTTATCATTGAAAACCCCATCTAGATAGGATAAGCCGTTTCTGAGATAAGCGTGCACAAACAAACAGACAAACACAAAAAATTCAAAAATCATTGTTTTGGGTTCAATTGCGTTAATAAAGGTCTCCTATAATATTTTTTCTCATATAGCTTCCATGTACAGACAGCGACTCGTTACATTTTTATTATATGTATAGGATAGGATATAGATTAAAAGTCAAATAAATCTTTATTCAACTTAAGCTACGTATACAAGAAACTATATTACTAACTAATATAATAACTTTTGCAGGTTGTCTTCGACCGGTAGGCGCGGAGGGTCACGAGAGAAGCCTATGTCCAGCAGTGGACGTTCTACGGCAGTGACGGCCACGACGACGAATCGTTATGGTATTACGAAAAAAGGTACCAATTGACTTGGGTACATTTTTTGTCATACCATAACAACTGAAACAAGAAACTCTTATAATCGCTCTCACTGCATTTCCAGACAGTATAATACGTATTTTTTATACTTTAACTAGCTGTGTCCTGCGGTTTTACCCGCGTAATTCCCGTTCCCGGGGCAATTCCGGGATGTAAGCTATCCTATCTTTTATGTTGGATCAAACTGCACATGGTGTGCAAATTTTATTATAATCGGTTAAGTGGTTTATGAGTCCATTGAGGACAAACATTGTGACACGAGATTTATATATATTAAGATATAATATAAGAATTTCTTCAGGCTATTAACAATTACGTTATGAGGCGTATAAAGTGTTTGGTTACGAGTAATTTAGTGGGCGAAAACGCGGGGGCGCTTTGTTATAAAATAATAGAAAGCCTTTTCACCCGTAAATAATATTCGTTGTCTGGAAGAAATCATATTTTAAGTAATTAGGCCATTCTTAAATGGAATTTTGCATAATATTTTGAGAGTCAAATGTTTCGTTTTTGGCGTTAATGGGAAAAATATGAAAGATAATTTTTATATATATGTTAAACAGCTCTGTTAGTAATTATTATTTGTAATCATTTGTTTATATACATAACTCACCGATTTATAGGTTCCAGACATAATCCGATCAAACTAATAAACAAATTTAAAACTTCACGTCCATATATCTAGAGTGGACTTATTGAATTGAGACGTCGACTCGCTTTGGTTTAATCTAGTTTATATGAACTTTAAATTGTATTAAATGAACAAATTTTATATATATGTAGGCAGTTAATAAATACTACTTACTAAAAGATCACAAAAATATATCTACATAATGTCTTAACACATTTGCTAAATTACCTATGTTTTAAAAATAACTACACCGAATTTTACCACCGATTAAATCCACGACCAAATCTACCTGAGTAATAAATTTTAGCCAAATACATTAAATGTTTTTCACGTAAAATAGCAACAAACCTACGCGTAAAATTATTAACTACTTCAGATTATTTTTTTCCATTCTCACACCATTCATTTATAATATTTGACAATTCAAACGATAATTTTAAATGTGCTATATCTATATACTTTTGTGGTTAACTGTACATGTGGGCAAGCTCTTGAATTACATTTAATTATCTAATGGCAGGTACATTTCCCGAGGGTCCACTTTCGGAGAGTTTTCTTTTAGGGTACATTTTAGGTTGTTTGAAATAAAATGTAAAGTCTCTTGTTGATTACATTATTTTCATATAAGTTATAGTTTTTAAATGAATAATGAATATATCTTAGCACGAAAGAAAAGCTTGAATAACTTAGAAAATTTTGCTACATCCTTAATATAAGGCAATCAAATAATGTTTAAGTTTTAGTGTGTTTTATTAATTTTAGATATATTTTTCGTTATACTTAACCTTTTGCAATACCTTGAGGATTTAACAGTGTTACTATTTGAAGCTTAATTGAAAAAAATAGAATTGTCTTTGAATTTTATTACGCATTATTTATTAAGTTTATGACACTTTTATAGGACATTAGGTTTTATCAATACAATGGCACGCTACCGTAAATTATTGTTATTGTGTGTTTACGAGCGACATTTACTGCTTATTACGGCACACACCCACACGAAGGCACGTGACATTGTCTACACAGAATCCTATCTTTTGCGCATTTTATATGTTAGTACCCATGAACCTTGAATTATGCTGTTTTAAGAGATTTTTTAAATTAATTTGTCGTTGTCGTTTGTCGTTCGTATGTATGGTCTGAGAATTTTTTAAAACAGTTGGTATTGTAGTATAAGCTAAATGGAGAGAAAATATATTTCGCAGTCTAAGTAACTATGTTTTGTATGAACTCAATTCTAATAAATGAGGTGTATTGATCATAATAATAACATGCATAGCATGCAATATAAAGTTTTGTATCACTTAGTAAGTCATTTGTTAATTATTTTATTATATTAATATCTTTATTTTTAAAATAAAGTTTAAACATAAATTCACCCTTTAAAATAAAATGCCTTAACTTACCTCTAACGGTATAACCCCACACGTCACACACACATCCGCGACTGCCAAATGTGTCATCAACAGATCAACTCTAGACTTCCTTCGTCTCGACCTGGCCAACGTCACCAACACAGCGATATTACCCAAACCTCCCAACGCCATTAAAACACCGTACGTGGTGATCACCACCCTATGATCACGCGGTAAAATATCCTCAAATGTCACATTCAAAGACGACGACCCGTCAAAGTAATCCCAAAACTGCTTATCAATGTACACAGTCGTATCCAAAGTTGTGTTTACAAACGACATTTTCAAAACAAATTTAAAATCACTCACTACAAACTACGCATCGATTTATTATTAAAAGCATTATGAGAAAAATATTTCATTTGATAACAATTACGTTCATTTAAAGTAAACGTGTTCATTTATTACGATGGACAACTTCGTAGCAAGCCACGCGTAGCGCATGGCTGGCATCGTAGCACTGACTATCGTAGCGTCGCTGATAACCGTAGCTCGTAGACGGTGAATGAAACCGAGGGAGACCTTTTATTCAAACAGGTTCAATCGACTGACTATAATTTATATTGCTTGGTAATTGAAGAAAACTACTCATACGGAACGTTTCACTTGAATTCGCACCTTATTATGGTAATTATAAGAATGAAAAGTCGAATAAATTTTTATTTCAATTTTAAAGATTGTTATCATCGCCTAATGAGAACAATCGCTCTGAATAGACTCTGAATAGACTTTTGATGGATTACTGATTTTGTTATTATTTCAAAATTTTAGATTAACTTAATATATTAATATTTATGCGGAGTCATGGTTTTGTAATTTGTAAGCACAAAAAGAAAAGATAATGTATTTTTGGATAATGTATGGCATTAGTTAGCAATTTAAAAACTCGCGGAGGCACGAAAATTATTTGAACTTTAATTTTAATAACTTTTAATTAAATAAAAATTATTATAAATATCAGGCCATCTAAGGAAATATTAATCTCTTCATTCTATACAATTGTATTTTTCCAACAACCATCCCTACAGACGTCTAAATAATTTCCAGTAGAGACCGCTTTATTGCATTTACTCTACTTAAAGCTTTCACTAAGGAAAGCAATCTGACGTAAGACGCTAAATTTCTCAGAAATAGACGTTCCATTTAATACTTCCCACCTTTTATGTGTTCCTGGTAGCGGAGTGCAAAGTATTGTCGCATAATAATAGTCTTAGTACTTTAACCTGAGAAAAGGAAGCTTCTTTGTCCAATTTGAAAGACTATAAAATCATTCGTGGGCGTAATGATTGTAATAACCTAATTTGCTTTGTTTATATACGACACAAGGGTGGATTCAGCGTGGCACCAAGAGGAGGTCACATAGTTGTGGTTAACTCAATAACTTATAATTTTATTTCAATAACAACAGATGAAGATTTTATACTTAGTTTTTTAACAATAGAAAAAAGATCGTCAAACTTTTAAGCCTTACTTACTTTAAATGAACATGTTACTTTTACCAAACTAGTATTTATATAAACTTTTAAATATACATCAACATCATACATATATTTAATAAGCTAGTACCTAAAAAGTAGCCTATATCCTTCCCCAGGCTCGAAGCCATCTGTGTACCAAATTGCATTCTAACCGGTGTTAACGGTTTACCGTGCGGCACACAGATGACGCTGTACAAGCGTACATCGCGCTATTGTTTGTTTACGTTTAAGCTATATAAACGGGGCAATGTTGTTCGCCCCTCTCTCCTCTTTCCCCTCTCACCTCTCTCGACCCTCTAGTTTATTGTCTTCACATTATTAGTTTATTAATTACCACATATTGAATATAAGTTTATCTATATATCAATGCGTTTTATTTAACGCCGGTCGCCGTGAGTGCACCAAGAAGTAAAGTATAACAACCCAATCTTAAACAACCGGTTCAGTTGTTTTAGCGTGATGACAGACAGACAGAGTTATGGATTAATTTTCTTTAGCTTCGCCGTAAAAAAGGGTTATTTTTACGATTAAAGACTTCTCGCGATCCTATTTCAATAACTAGGATTTAAGGTGTATGAACAGAAATTATTATAGCATAGAATTCAAATTAAAATCATATAAAATCAACTAACAGTTCTTCGAAAATAAGAAAACATTTATAAGTAAACATGCACTCGCAACAAGGTTGGAATTTTTTTCCATTGGTTTTTTTATAAACGATCTGGAAATGGCTAACTTCTATTTAGATAAGCTTATACGCGGAACCCTCGGCTATTTGTAAATATTGTTACAAGTAAATTAAATAGCTTTAGTTGTTCAAGAAAAAGTTAAAAAAACCTGCTTACCGACCGCTAACCGACTGCGTTTTCAATTTGTTAAGGTCAACTTTGCTAGTATTAAATTTTGTTTTTTTTTTTTTTGTTATGGTGACTCTGAGTAGGTTCCCTTGCTGGAAAGCGACCACCTCTACCACTTGCTCAATTGCATAATATTTTTGTAACGACTGTCTTTTATTGCTTAAGAGGTAAATCCAATAAATGAGAAGTATGAAATAATATAATATTTAAACTTACTCGCAATTCGACTCAAGAGAATTCGAATCAAGAGAAGGCCGGTGACACATCCCATAAGCATTCGCAAGGATCTTGCAGCGAATTCTTAACAATAACAAATATAATAGTAACAAAGTCATTTAGAAATTCAGAACAACAATTTCCATTATTCTGTACGTGAGGCTACAATATACGTGCTTTTTCCTAGTATTCATAGTCATTAAATCCAGAAGTTTGAATCCAAAACTGCATCTGAAACTGCAATATGAAGGGAATTGTTCAAAGTTGGTCATAATTCCAGCTGTGTGGATAATTTCGTGATGTTAGTTAAACATTGCTGCTTATGAAACTATCTTTAACTGCCGACGCAAGCGGTGTTTGACTGCTATGAGTATTTGAACTATATGTCTGAACTTTGACACATTTTTGTCGGGAGTTAAAGCAAGCTAGCTAGTTCTAGTGCTAAATTATGTTCTTTAATTATTATAATACTATACGCGATCTAAATTATTTTACAGTAGATTGGTGTATGTTCATTTAAAACCAAGGTTTTATACTGAGATAAAGTGTACAGTCTTAAATTTTCAGTATATATCTAAGCTATCAATTTTTCATTATGCTTATTATTACTCGATAACAGTTGAGCCGTTTTCCGAAATTAGTTTTTTGGATTCCTTGAAGTACAATGATGAAAAAAAGGTAGGTCTAGGGTATAAGGTTAGGATTGGTACAGCATAAACGAAGTCGTGTCTGGCGAGCTAGTGAAATAATAAATAATTGCTATTATTGACATTTAATTTTGTTAAATACCTAAACAAAATCGTGTGAGATGCTAGTATAATAATCTTAGTATTTATTAGTGTAAGACGTTTCCAAATATTAACAATGCAACTAATCTCATAGCGCAACCTCAGACAGCTAAATATTAAACACGAGACAATTCAAATATGCTTTAAATATTACTCCACGGTACGCATACACGCGGTGCAAATATTGTAATTGTTTTAAAATCCCTCAATGTGAAGTAAATATTGAAGAGAATAAAAGAGTTATTGTATTGAGCAAATACAAGTAGGTATAGGTTGCGGCACGGATATTTAGCGCTAGACGAGAATAGTTGCGCATCGGTAGAATCGCACTCGTAATTGACGTATTGGTGCGAGAAAGACAATACTATGGGGAACCAATCAACGCTCGCGCACCCGACGATCACGCGCCGTCCCCTCGATACCTTATTTTTGTCTTCTGCGTAGGTTTCGTTCTATAATGGTTCGTATAATGGTTAATTAATGTACCTAATACGTGAATTTTTATTTTAACTTCTATACAAATATGTTATATACATAATAAAAACATGTAAAATTTTGGTCCAAAAAAATTCAACATTTAACAATTTTAAAATTAACTAGAAATACTGAACTAATCTCATGATTCTCATGACGAACTGTCATCAGTTAAATCAAAACCTTTATTCAAAGTTAAATAAAATTAATATAAATATTTTTATTACATTTATACACAGCGCCTTTTTTTAATGAACTTATCTTATTATACTCAGTCTTCTTGATTATGATATAATCTATAGAATATAGATTGAAAAAATAACCATTAAACTTTATTTTATTTATTTTAGATAGTAACTAGATTTAGTATTCCTGACAACATTTTCCTTGTGTCTCACTGTTTTGTCTTCACATTAAAACTAAAGATTTTTACAAAATTTAAGGCAACTATCGTTGCACAAAACTTCAATAAACCACAGACTAATTTAATTCCTATGTTTACAATCCATACCACTATGAATAAAAGGAATTCGGAAAATGAATTATTATTTTGTTTTACAAATGCCTTCACACTTTGCTATTTTAATTAAAATGTTCCGTTTCTGTTCGAGGTTTAATAACAATAATATGTGCAATATTCATTTCTGTTAAATTAACGAATTGTTCAGATTCATACTAGCATCCACATTCCCTAACTAAGCTCGCGTGGTTTTCTAAACAAATCATTGCAATTCTACACTAGATGTATCTTTTAGCTACTTTAAAGCTAAAAGAAGAAGAAATGACATATAATTCGAGGTGGTAGATCCCTACTTAAAAGCTATTAACATAATAAGAAATGGTAGCCATGTTGAATTGAGGCTCATTCATTTTGCCACGCTCCCACAGAAAACTGGCGTCAAGTGCTAAACCTGACGCCGATGAAAAATCGGATGGAGGTGTATGCCTCCATTAAAATCGTCTCCATTTAAACAATATACTAGTAAAAAGTCGGTTGTTTATAAAGTCGGTTTACTGAAGATAGATATGAACTTTTTTTTATATAATAGGGGGCAAACGAGCAAGCGCGTCACCTGATGTTAAATGATCAGCGCCGCCCATGAGCACTCGCGCTGTCACGAGTGTGTTGCCGGCCTTTTAAGGATATGTAGTTAGGTACGCTCTTTTTATGAAGGTCCCCAAGTCGTGTTTGTTCGGGAACACTGCATGAGGTAGCTGATTCTACAGGATGGTCGTACGTGGCAAAAAGTTTCGTACGTGCGTACGTGAGAACGTCATAAGAAAATATTGATGGAATGGTTGCCCATTGTGGATCTTTGTCGTTCTATCCGCGCTCCCGCTTGCACTACAAGGTTTAAATGGAACACCTTAGAAATAGGTATCGTCACATGAGTCATGCTTTTCCGTGCGTGCAGCCGCCTCCAATTATAAGACATTTTCACGTCAAAACAAATCGTATTTACAGTACTTTACTAATTCCTAGCACATAGTTGTAAGGTTGAGTGCATTAAATATTGAAACAGGGGGAGTTGGAACAATGGAAAATCTTCGGCGTTTCATTTGGTAAATACGAGAACAATCCCATTATTGAACAATATTTGCATTGTTCGATAAATTTACCAGCTTCTGTTTGTTTAAGCTGCATTATTGAAAGGTTACGAGATTCATTACATTCAATATCCAATCCATTAATGTTAGTCGAGTAAACGATTTTCATAGCTATATTAGTCCACGCGGTTTCACCCGATTTTATGCATGTATTATAGATATAGACCTTCCTCTTGAATTACACACAATCACTGTATCTGATAAAAAAGCCTTATGAAATTCTTAGCCCATCTTTAAAACAGGGAAAAAAGAGGGATTTGTGCACTCCCGGATGTCATAATTAAAGAAAAAAAAGAAGAATAGGGAGTAAATATTGAGAAAAAAATAAAAACGAGGTTTTCAAGATTAGTGTTTAAAAAAAAAGGTGATACTATTCATATTACTAGTTCAAACTAGTTTAAACCAGAATTCGATAGATGATAGTTTTCAAATGTTATTTTTAGAAACCGGTTAATAAAAACGAACAAAGCACTGCACTATTCACAATGTTTTTGCATTTGCAAAATGAAACTATTTCAGTCTATCAATAAACGTGTTTACATTGGGAAAAATATTCAATTAATTTGTTCTGATGGAAACTCTGTTTGGCTGGGTTTTGTTTCTATGATATATAAATAAAAAATATTATTTGTCTTCGGGTTATAGTTTCTAAACTGTTTCAGATTTGCTTCATCAATTTGTTAACTTTTAATGCTTAAGAAACACAACTTTTTCAATTATAACTATTATTAAATTTAAATAAATGAATAATTAATTCTCAACTAATTTCCTTCGAGCAAAACCCAACCTATATATATTACCTTGTAAATATCGAAACTGCTCTAAATTTTATTTAGTTAATAAAAATTGTTATACAAAACACTTCAGGGTCCAATTATTCTGTATATCGAGTTTTAAAAATCTAATTTGATTGACCTACACATAGATTGTTATTTGACGTAACAAGTGAATAAATCAATCAGTAAAATTTCGTTTTAATTGGTCTAAGGCATTGATATTATATAATAGATATGTTATACCCATACAAATCAACCGAATAAATTGTTCCGAGCACACATACATACAAGTCAAAGCGATAGAAGAGATAAATGAGAAAACAAACAAGAACAAGATAAAGTAAAAAAACTAAAACCCAACTACGACAAAAAACGACGCTGAAAAAGTATAAAAGTACCCCATGAATACAGGTAAAGTCACTAGCAAATGCTAGTAATATATATATATTCGAAATGTACAAGTGAAGCGCTTTAAAATGATACCAAACACGGCATATCTAGCTTAACTTTATTTTTTTACTCTGTATATTTTGTCCGCTAGAGGGCGCCACATTGAATTTGGTGAAAATCTATATAGCCTATAACCAGCGGACAATTAAGACGCTTCTAATGATATGTCATTTGTCGAATTCTGATTAGTGGTTTAGAAGTTACGAGGGAACAGATGAACATACATACATACATACATACATACATACATAGCCTGTCAAAATCATAACCCTCCTTTGGCTTTGCCGTAGTCGGGTAAAAAAAGAGATAGCTAGTTTTTTCAGTTGCGCGCGAATGCATCGCCAACCAATCAGCTAAAGGTAAGACATCCTAATTAGGATGTTTTTGCGTCTTCAAAATTTTGCGCAATAACATATCTATTTAATAAAATATCATCGGTCTAAGCCAAATTAATATTTCCAACAATCAATCATGACCGCTCCGATAATTCCTGGAACCAATTATCAACTTCGACACCGGCTTTTTGTAAGGGTATTGATTAATGCTTTCTGTGTGAGAACTCTTAACTAATTAGAAGACATTTAGGAAGTGCAATATAGCTATATCGTAAGTCTTAAATCGCGATTAAGATATTCCAAGACTTGATTTATATTTGATCTCTCTTGTTTGGCGCAATAGTATATTATAGTAGCGATCGAAGAATACTTTGCTTAATTTTCATACCAGGCGCTTACTTTTTTACGATTTTTTATGTTATAACAGTCGTTTAACAAGACGAGGAAAAAGGAAGGGAATTATAAGGAACAAAATAAGATCTGAAAAAATATATTTATATTTTTAGTTGTTAAGTTGAGGTTGTAATGTATATGATTACGAATTAAAATGTGTATCCGTTATGTTTTTGCTACAAAACAAACTTTCGTAAGTGTGGAACTAGACGGCGATGTATTATAAGCCTTTTTTTATAGTGGGGAAATCCTTATAGGATACCCATAGACCTCGGGGTAGGACCACGGGTTATGTCGGACCTCTACCGACCAAAACCCAACTGTTTATCGTTCTGCCGCAGCGAGTGGGGATCCTGGGTACCTTCGCAGACTCTTCCGCGAATGTATTATAAGCCTGAAGTATTGTATTAGAAAAAAAAGTATATTTTTTACTACTAGCTGACCAGACGCGACTTCGTTCACGCTGTACCTTTTATAAAATACCTATCTAGATTTTTATACATATATATAAAAAAAGTGAAATATTATTTTTTTTTACATAAGAATCTTCTCCTAATAATACAGATGCAACAAAAAAAAAGAACTAGTGAAAAAGGTCCAGCTTATCACGTGTGATGCCGTGATCAATAATAAGTCAAAAAAAAAACCTTAAACCATAATATTTTTCATACCTGTGGTAGATATCTTGCGCGTACAGACCTATTAGAAGTCTATGACATTTTTTATTAGATAATTAACTTTTTTAAAATAAAACCGACTCCATGACCTATTCAATAAAAAAATAATCGTTCAAATTGGTTCATAATCGGCGGAGATATTGCGTATAAATAGTTCATCCCCAATTTTGCACCCTTGGGGGTTGTTTTTTTAACTGCCCTTGGGACTACCCTTGAGGTTCATAATTGGCGGAGTCATCGCGTAACAAACATAGAAAAAGAAGAAACGGGTCGAATTGAGAACCTCCTCCTTTTTTGAAGTCGGTTGAAAAAGAGGATTCATCTATTTTAATATTACAAAGAAGTAAAGTTTGTGTGTTTGTTAAATTGTAAGGGGTAATCTCGGCATCCGCTGAACCGATTTTAAACATTCTTTTACCAATAGAAAGTCACATTATTGCTGAGTGTCATAGGCTATATAAAAAAGGATTTACGCCCAACGAAGTGGGCACGGGTCTGCTAGTTTTTATATACAACGTGTAACAGAGGTGCGTGGTAATATTTAAGGATCGCAAAGAATACCTATACAATTTTAAATGAATGTATTAAAAATTCATTTTATTGGAACTTTTTATTATCAAAGATATTGATTTTTTATTTCTATTGACTAGCATATCGATATTTAATTTATCGACGCTACGACATCACTTTAGAGCTATCAGCTGTTACGTGTCAATGACCGCATGACCCTATGACAATGCATTTCATTGAAAAAGTTACTGCTGCCTCTGTCATTAGAATTCGAAAAGTGATGTAACACTTTTGTTTTGATTTTCATATTATCGATTTTATTGATGAATTAATGCAATAAAAAAATATATGTTTTTTGCGGGGACTTGTATATAGACTATCTATGAGCATCTAAACATCACGCAAAAATATTACCACACATTTCTGTTACACGTTGTATAACTAGTCAGCCACGCGACTTCGTTCACGCTGGACAATTCCTACCCGAAACCCTAACCTAAGCCTACCATTTTTTGCTTAAAAACCATCCTCGTACATCTAGGATTATTCTAAAAAGGAATTCTGTAAATCGGATCAGCTGTTATAGAGTTACGCGCTTACCACACATTTTGCGATACATTTTTATATTATAGATATGTATAGATGGACACATAAAATGATCACAATAGTTAAACATTATAAGTCAGAATCTTATAAGAAACCTTTATTTCATTTTTAAAGCGTTCCAAATTATAGGAAGCGAAAAAAAAAGATCAAAGTCCGTTAATCAGGTAGCCATTTTAATGTCAATGTCAATTAATTATGATTTCGCGCCGTCACCATGACGTGTCATATTTTTCATTCTAGCATGTCATTCTTCTTTGAAAATCTCGCGAAGTGCAATTAATAAATTAACCAACAACTGTTATATGAAAACCGGTTTCAATATTAATGGAAATTGTTTGAACTTTGATCCAAGCTAAGATATAAATAAAAATGAATCACTTAAAAGCAACGAACGATGTTTTTTTTGCTATACTCTGCTACTTAAAGATTTGACTCATATGAACAGATTAGAAGTGTGTTTACCGTTGCTTATTTACTAACTAGCTGACCCGTGCCCACTTCTATGGACAAAGTCAAAGTCAAAGTCAAAAGTATATTTATTTAATTAGGCTACATTTAGTAACACTTTTGAATCGTCATGGTATTACAAAACATTTAATACCGGACATAATGTTAACAATCCTTTTTTATATAGCTCATGACACTCAGTAATAATGTGTTTTTCTAAGGGTGAAAGAATTTTTAAAATCGATTCAGTAGATCACCCCCTTACAATTTAACAAACAAACAAACTTTACTTCTTTATAATATAAGTATAGATTAGGTATAGATTAGGTATAACAATAATAATGTATGTGTTACAGATTAAAAATTGATATACAATTAAAAATCAAAATCGATCTAAAAATCGATGCAGAAATATTAAAAAAAAAATTTGTGATCCAATCCGGCTTCAGCATCCTTAACGTGAGTTTGTGTACCTAAACGTCATATGCAGTCGTTTTTGAGTTAGGAGCTAACAAACATATAAACTGATAGATGCAGCGGAGGATTTTGTTTTATATTAAGTGAGACAAGGCATTATCTATTATCTATACATCTATATACATATAATAAAAACGTAACGAGTCGTTGTCTGTACATGGAAGATATATGAGAAAAAATATTATAGGAGACCTTTAATAACGCTAAAGAACCCAAAATAATTATTTTTGCAATTTTTGTCTGTTTGTCTGTTGGTTTGTGCACGCTAATCTCAGAAACGGCTTATCCTATCTAGATAGGGTTTTCAATTATATATTGTGGTAAGCTTCACTTAACATTTAATGCTTAATTCATGTCAATCAATTGATAAATAAAAAAGTTATGGCAATTTAAAGAATCACGTTGAACTTGCTGAACGCTTGTTGGCGTGGGTTAAGCATTTTCAAAAATGCTGCCCACAGTCACTTTTCTACGCGTGCGAAGTCGCGGGCACAGCTAGTTAATAATAAATGGACAAGCCTCGTTACAATGGCCATGTTATAAAAACCAGAGTTAATAACTCTACAACTCCCACAGACAACAATAGATTAGTTACGACGCTAATAATAGTTTAAATGATTGCGATAATTCTTAAGTATATGTAATACTTCTTATAACATACAGCTATTCGGAGTTTTGCGAAGAAAAAAAAATACTTGAAGTGTCAAGGGACACCCGGACGAAACGAAGTTACATTCGATTAATCAGTGAAATAATTACATACTGACAGGTTGAAAAAACATTAAGTATGCATTCCTAGTTTTTCAATTATAGCATTATCCCGCATTGTACAGCATAATGCTTAACGTTGAATATTTTAACTACATCTTTCTTCAATCATATATCGTGTCAATTACATGTGCAGTGACAAAAAATTATCAATGTTGCCATAATTTGACATTGATCGAAATGTCGCACTATGCTCTGTTATTGAAAAACTAGGAGTAACATCGTATAGACAACTGAGGTTATATGACGAGTTAAATGTCACTGCGGTAAGCAAGCATTACTTATATCTATACTACTAATATATAATGCTGAAGAGTTTGTTTGTTTGTTTGATCGCGCTTATATCAGGAACTACTGGTTCGAATTGAAAAATTATTTTTATATTGAATAGACAATTTATCGAGGAAGGCTTTAGGCTACATAGCATCACGCTGCGGCTAATACGAGCGAAGAAATAATAGAAAAACAAATCAACGGGGACGAAGTCGCGAGCAACAGCTATTCTTACATAGTTATGACGTCACACTTCATATTTCTGTAACTGTGACACATTACTACAGTATTCACAACTTCATTGTTTTTAAGTAATTGATGTTTCTATAGAACTTGTTGCAATAATCCACTTTTAAGTTACTCTGGCTTTATGCCACGTTTTATATGAACTATTGAATTAGTAAAGTAACTTGATGTAAATAAAAGTAACATAGTTCTTTACTGCGAACCAAATTAGTTAATAATAAAGTCAAAGTCACAAGTATTTTTATTCAACTAGGCTACTTATAGTAACACTTTTGAATCGTCATGGTATTACCAGTCATTTACCACTGGTTCCGAAGGCAGTTTCTACAGAGAAGAACCGGCAAGATTAACTGCTCTTTTTGAAATAAGATATAAACTAAAACTTGACTACTATAATATTAAAACAATAAAATAATAATAAAAAATCTCTATGTAGCTTTTACAAAAAAACTTTAAGTCGGTCTTCTTACTAAAAGCGATCTCTGTCAGGCAACCTGAGACTGAGACTGACAGAGAAAAAAAAAAGAAAGAAAAAAAATTCAAAGTCTTTTTGTAAAAGCTATAATATAACTTCTCATAATAACCTATAATAAAAAGAAGTTATATCACTATTGTCAAACTTAACACATCAATCATTTGTTTTGTCATCCGAAGACAAAACTGACCCTTCGTCTTAACCAAGTTTTGATAAGTCTTTTACCGTCATTTTTCTATATAATAATAAAAATAATAATTATGTTTTTTATAACCACAAATCTATATAAATAAAACAAATTTCTGTTCGTTGCTCTCGCTAAAACTCGAGAACGGTTGAACGGATTTATGTCATCTTGGTCTTGAAATATTCTTGGATATTTATTGGTATCGGTATAGATATATTGGATATTGAAATATTCTAGGCAAGGTATAAAAGGTGAAAAAAATACGAACAATTGCCGGGAAAACTATAAAAACAGCCCTTTTCTATTTCCCATAGTTCAAACCTTTAAGAGTCAATTATAGATCTTATTACTGTTGCACAGAGTTCAAATTCAATCATATCTATCAAAATAGTATTTTCGTGCGCGTTGTAGGATCATGTATGTCACGTAATATAAAAAAAGTTGGTGTAATTTACTTGCTGTAATACCTTTATGATACCCATGCGAAGCCGAGGCGGGCTGCTAGTCTTTTTTTTCTTTCTTATATTATGGCGTTAGCGTCTAGCTTTTTGCCAATGTCAATGTAATAAGAGGCAACGTGGTCAAGATAAAAGTCGATATGAGTCAAGTAAAATCGTCATCAAGTCGTCTTTAGTCGAGTCAGTCAATCGTTTCGTTCTGCCCTTCGTAAAGTGATAGTGAAATTTACCAAGAACCTCGACGAATCTTGGTGCAATCGGAACGGCGCTACTATGCGCTCTCGAATAAATTCTTCATTTCCTTCACTTATTAGCTAATTTACTGCATGAATCACTATCAAAATCGAACAATGAATCACTTTATGCACCAAAAAACAAATATTTAATCGAGATTACAAATAGACGCCGCACGATTCCCGCCAAAACTCGCCTGCTAGTCTATAATATAAAAGGGAATCGCCAAATGTGTTGCTATAAGCATTATCCTTAGAATATTCCTGTAAGAAGTAGATGGTATTGAGTTAGGTGTAGGGTAAAAGTTGAAATCCGAAAGCGACCCCCCACCCCGACTTGTAATAGTTTTGCAATTAATATCTGTAGACGTATTTAAAAATAATACATAATATTATGCTTTTACTATAAATAAGTATAGTTGCAATTATAATACTCTGTCATTAACAAATTATTGATAAATATTGTGTCTATGGCATTTGTCATGTCATAATTTGAATGTTTCTGTCTCGCTCGCACACTTGTTACCGCGGTTTTTTAAAAAGGGAAGCGTCTAAGCGTCACTTTTGAGCTGAAGTTATAATGTTTTAGAGATTTCGTAAACTGTGTTAAAGAATATAGATTAATGCTTGTATGATTTTGTGACATTTTTTTTTTATAGTGAAAGAGGCGAGCGCTTGACAACAGGTCGCCTGATGGTAAGCGACGCTGCGGTCGAAGATGTAGCGCGCTCGCCTAGAAGGAACCAGTTCACTCTTGTTTTGAATGAGCTCAGGTTGTAACATTCAGGGAAGACCCACCCAGGGAGCTTATTCCATACTTTGGCGGTTTTCCAAATGAACGTGGAGCTGAAGCGTTTCGTCCGCAACCTCGGGATATCTATGAGAAATTACATTAAAGTGGTTATTACAAGAGCTTGTTTTAGACACAAGTGCCAATCAAAGGGTTTTAGTGGGCATTCCTGGCGGTACGACGCGACTAGCACCAACCAACACCACCAAATGGCCAGGCGAGTCCCACATAACCCGCAACCACCATCTCCATCATCCACCACGCGGCTGGTATGCCTAAAATTATTTCCCATCTATAAAAAAGGTATGGGTATATATGTGTATAATATGAATATTTAATATCCTACCTTTAACTCTCAGCGAATGAACGAAGCCATCTAGTTATAGTATATAGGACGCGTCACGAATCTTTAGCGCTGCGAAACCTGCGCAGAAGTAAAAAATAAGGTATCGAAGGGACGGCGCGGCGCGCAGGGCGCGTGATCATCGGGTGCGCGAGCGTTGATTGGTTGTTCCAGTCGTGTTGTCTTTCTCGCACCAATACGTCAATTACGAGCGCGATTCTACCGATGCGCAGCTATTCTCGTCCAGCGCTAACCATAAATGACGCGTACTATACAAGTAAACGGTAAACAAGATATGAGTCATATTCGCTTTCGACGAGTCTGATGCAATTTTTTGGGAATTTTGTCTATAATATTAAGTTAAAAAGTTACTCAACAATGTAGCTCTTTTACAAGTAAGACTTTTTTTTAAAGCCCGTAGTTTCAGAATGTTTATCTAATTTTAAAGCACTTGGTAAAAAATCAATATTAATAATTAAAAAAAATATATATCTATAACTCTGAAATAGCTGCACCTATTTTGATGAAACAACAAGAATATAAAAAACAGGTTTATGGTTCTGGCGGTATTTAAATTTTATCTACGCTAATGTTATAAAAGCAAGTTTGTGAGTTTGTTACTTCTTCAAGTCTTAACGGCTACTGCGATTTCAATGAAATTTAGCTGATAGCATGATGTATTAACACAATATAAGCTTCCTCTTACTGCGAGAAAATACACTATTTATTTTGTCTAATAAACCATGAGAACACCGCGGGCATAGCTAGTAATTTAAAATGTAAATATGATAAAAATATTTTTTATCTGTACTGTTCTTGATTATTGTACAGATAAAACATGTTTATTTAATCAAAGGCTATATTTAAAACAGGAATTCATCATATGTTTTCGATAAAACACAGGTGATGTTCGTAAACAAAATATGAGTAAGTTTCGACGAAACTGATGCAACTTCGGTGAAACCTTTAAAGACAACGTTGAGGGCAAAAAGTATTATAATGCTTCTATTTCAAAGCGGCGAAAAATATTTTCCGTTTATGTAGATTTTTTCCAAATATAAAAAAATAATTAGTTATATCTTTGTAAATCCCAAACTTTTAGATAAATAAAATTAAGTATAGAGTGTTCCGCCATAATGAATTTAGAATGACGTCACGTAATTTATCATTCAAATAAAACGTGTTAAAAAAAATTAAAAAAAAATTATACGATTCATCTTTTGGTATAGTTTTTCAAAAGCTCAGTGCTCACACTACGCATATTCACGTCAAGTCACGAAAAAAAAAAAACTATACTTCAATCTACACTTAAAAGAGGTTATCGATAACAGTTTACTCAATTCAGGGTTCAATGACATTGGTCGTTATTATGCTCGGGATTTGACGGGTAAAGCCAAATGATTTATTTATTTATTTATAATACTTTATTGTACATTACATCCAAAATTAAAAAAAGTACATGTAATGATATAACTTGTTTTATAAAAAAAGTCAAAATTACTCTTAATCATAACTTCTATAACAATTAATGCACTATTCGATATGTCAAATAGTCATTCAATTTAAATTATGATATTAATTGAATGACACTAGCACGTACAGATCGTAACATTAAAAACAATTGAATGAATGAATTTTAAATATGAAAACAACATTTGAATTAAATGAAACCGGGAGCTGTGTCTCCCTTATTAATATTAATATAAGTTTAATACAAAAGTTATAGATCACACAATTCAGGGTTCAATAAACGTTAAAATTGAAAATATAAAATCATAATTTCGTTTACACAATTAACGCTTTAAATAACATAATTGATAGTAGCGTATGACACATATTCGTTCCTAACACACATGTATATCTCGTTGTATATGTTAACACGTATATATGACTATGTAACACTAAACCGGCAACATTTAAGGTCAGTCAACGATTCATTGCCAACTACAGCGCTATACCCATCGTGACTTGTGTATTGTGAAGTGTTTGTTACTATATATTGCGATAATAATATTGGTAAATGAACTTAAAATCTAAAGAGATCTGGAGGACCTGTCATATTATTTAAAAAGGTAAATTCTATATTATTTATGCTTTAAGATAGACGAAAGATTTGATTGTTTGTTTACTTATACTTCGAAACCAGTGCAAAATATGCGAAGTTTGGAATAGTGTTCATTTAAAAATCGTTAGCGAAAATTTAAAATATTTTTTTTTAATTTTACATTACTTTAGTAAAATACAAATGTTTATAAATACCTACAGTAAAAACTATACCTAATCATTTTAAAGATAATAGATTTAACAAATGAATGTCGTGTCAAAAGGACAATGATTAGGCTAGTTTTCAGAATACGGGAAATAACAATATGTATTATATCATTGACGTGTGTGTGTTAGTGTTAAGATGTTTTCTTATCAATTTAAAACGAAGTCCCTTTATTCTGTCTATCCCTATGTATGGTTAAATCTTTAAAACTATGCAAACTATTTGCGTATGGTTTTTTTTTAATAGACTGATCTAATAATATTATAAATGCGAAATTAAATCTGTCAATCTGTCTTTCCATCACGCTAAAACGACTGAACCGATTAGAACGAAATTAGGTACACAGATAGTTTAGAGCCTGAGAAAGAGCATAGGCTACTTTTTTATTGGAAAAGAGGGTAAAAAAGTGGGAATGGGGGGTCAAAGTTTATATAAAGGTCCACGCGGACGGAGTCGCGGACAACAGCTAGTTCAAGATCAAGGTTTTTACATAAACGCGAGTAAAACTGCAGTAAAATGGTACGAATTAATTAATTTATATAGTCGTGTCTACTATCGTTTTATCAATTAATATCACTTTTTATTCTTAATTTTTAGGTAAATATATATAAATTACAAAATAAATTCAACGAACGATGAAGTAATTACATGTTTTCGTTACTAATGTAGATACTATTGTTGTTTCGTTCAATTATTTTCGGGTCAAAATGCTAACAAAAAATTGACATAATTATATTTTTACAACAGATTCTCATACAGAACCGGTTTATTCTTTAGACAGGTTTAAAAGATACTGGTGAGAAATCAGTACTGCATCGCTTTGTGGTTATCTTGTTTATTTTTTAGTTAGCATCTTAAAATTGTTTTCGCTAAATTTAAATGTAGCATAAACAATTGTAAGTATCATTCATTTTCTCATTTTCTCTTGCATACATATTGTCGGTATAATGGAAGAATTAAACAACTCGGATTTTGGCCAAATTGACCTTTTACCGTTTTCGTGAACCCCAAATTGTGACGCATCTTTTGGTGTAACAAACGTTCTCATAATATGTATACAAACATTGTTTATACATATTTTAAATACTAACCAACCATCCACTTAAAAATTAAAGATGCTAACTGCTTTATCATTACAAAATAGTTTTTATTAAATTCCCATACGCGATCCCCACTATTTTACGTGTTTACCAGATTTCTGTGAAATTCAATAGTTTTTGAGTGAACGATCTACAAACATCCATAGTTCCATACATCTTCACTAAATGACGCATTCCTTTTGTACCAAAACAAGTATTCTAAGTTTAAAGTTTTTTTTATTTACACCTGAATATATTTTCACTATTTATATATTTATATGTTATTACACTCTAAAATAGATGTATAGTTCGCGTCACGAATCTTTAGCGCTGAACGAAACCTGCGCAGAAGTCAAAAATAGGGTATCAAGGTAACGGCGCGGCGGGCGGGGCGCGTGATCGTCGGGTGCGCGAGCGTTGATTGGTTGTCCCAGTCGTGTTGTCTTTGAGCACCAATACGTCAATTACGAGCGCGATTCTACCGATGCGCAACTATTCTCGTCCAGCGCTAAACATAAATGACGCCTACTATACTAATTTCAATTCCTATTTAATCTTACACCAATTGAAGTGTCCTAAATATCTATAAATTATCATTTCTTATCTTTATCTAAGATAAAAACACAGCGGAGATACTGTTTATCAATAAGTAGGTATTGTTTACTGTACAGTGATTACAATGGAACACTAATAGTAATCTTTGTATAGATTACGTAATTATTTTACTTGGAACTGCGCAAAACAAATTTATTTATATTTTTACTTATCTATAATTCCGGTTAGATTAACATCTATCTATTCCAATTATGAACCTATATTTTTTACTTAGATCATAATTAAATCACTTTCTTGTTAAAAACATATAAAAAATGGCACATTTTTTGCGATAAACAAAATAGTACCTATAAATAGTAATCGTCATTAATATTTTCATTAAAAGAAATTATCTAGCAAATTTTATAAATCACATCTTAATCTATTTAGTAATTTAAGTATTTGGTAAATACAGACGCACAGACATTATTTTATACTATGTAGTAACAAAGCTCATTTGCATTTAACAATCATGGCCTTGTCTGATATATAATTATTATGACTTACCTTATAATAAAACCACTTTTATTAACTAGTGCGGTCATTTTAGAAAAATAATATATCTTCCTGTTTTATGCTTTAAATAGCTGTACTTCGCGATATGAAATACGTAGTTATCTTTTCCATGGTAACGGTGGGATAAAAGTATCCTTAAATATATTAATTCACGATTTAAATATTCTTTGTGGAAGCTGCCTTCCAAACAGATGGTAAATTATTGTTTTATAATACCATGACAATCCAAAATTGTATGTAGATTAGTTGAATTTTGTCACTATCGAATACTACTAACTAATTTCTGATGAGAATAAAATCCAAAATTCAGTCAAACCACAGATCATAGCTAGTTATATTTACAAGTTATGTATTTATAGTAACCGTCAATTACCTTTAGCGGTGAACGAAACCTGCGCAGAAGTCAAAAATAAGGTATCGAGGTAGCGGTGCGGCGCGCGGGGCGCGTGATCGTCATGTGCGCGAGCGTTGATTGGTTGTCCCAGTCGTGTTGTCTTTCTTCCACCCACGAGCGCGATTCTACCGATGCGCAGCTATTCTCGTCAATCGCTAAACATTTTTGACGATTACTATACTCGAGATTATAAGTAAACCCGCAGATTACTTGTATCGTTTTTTATGGCCGACAAACAACTGTCACCCTGTGACGGAAGATTCACATCTACCTCCGTATAATGTACATCCAAATACCCTACCATATTGCATACTTACAATGTGTTTTAATTCACAGACAAAATGCTGTGGCAGATCGCTTTAGCGATTTTAATAGTTTATTTGCTGAGACAATGGATTTCGAGCAATCCCAATCTTGACGGCATTTCTGGACCTCCGAAATGGCCGATTGTCGGATCAGCGCTCACTTTTGTAGGATACTCTCAAAGTAAGTAAAAATATATTATGTAATTCCGGAATTCTGAAACGCTATTCTAATTTAAATAACACTTAAAACCAACTGATTTAGGAGTTCATATACAAATCTGTTCAAATTAAAAAATTAAAATTCTTGAGGCGTACTTAAATTTGATTTGCGTATGAGTATTTTATTATAAGCCGTCAATATCTCATTCGTATCAGCATAGATGAGTAATTACTAGTTGCTATATCACTTCTTATTCTTGTCTATATAACAAAAATGATTACTTTAGTAGCTAAAAGTAGTATTATTCCACCGTATATCGAGTGATATTTTCACCTTGACAAGCTAATAAGCAAGCTCAGGGCGTTTTTATAGGAACTTTTTGCGATGCAGAACTATCCTATCGAATCATCTTCCTCGCGAGGCGTTACCGAATATATACGACTTACGGGTTTTATAAAAATGTTATAAAAATAGCGTAGGAAATATTTCTTTAAAGGCCGGCAACACACTCATGAAACCACTCGTGCTAAGAAGGGGCTAACTAGTTCACCATCAGATGACGCGCCAGCTTGCATATAAAAAAATATATTGTGTATAGCGCCATCTTGTGTCAAACTAAGCAGAAATTATTCGTTAGCTAGGTATAGTACGCGTCATTTATGTTTAGCGCTGGACGAGAATAGCTGC
>JADANM010007051.1:380971-409095 GCA_026213755.1 Eurema hecabe | reverse complement strand
TGACGCGTACTATACCAACTTGATTTTAACTAGGAAATAAATTTGTTCACCATATTTTTTTTAGTAATAAAGAATTCACTATTTATATAAATAAAATTGCTAGCACGCTGAAGTCAAAACGTTTGTATATGTTTGAAATAAAAAAAAATTGTGTTATAATATTTGATATGAGTTAATTTATAATTTTTATTTTTATTTCAGCTGAAATATTCGACCTTCTTACTGAGTTTCCGAAGAAATATGGCAACATTACTTGTGTTAAGGCTTTTAGTCGCTACATCTTACATGTTTACGACCCTAAACATGTAGAGGTAAGGATATTTTAAGAAATCAATTTAGACTAGCTATGCCCTGAGGATTTACCCGAAAAACCATCAGACGAAAATTCTGCTAAGTTACCCACCGTCACATAATAAAAAAAACAATTAGATAGGTCTCATAAACATATTGCAACCTGATTAATATTAAAATTAAATTTCACGACCGCTTGGCGCAGTGGTAGCACAACTGCTTTCTGCGCGAAGGGTCGTGGGTTCGATCCCCACACCGGAAAAATATATTTGTAATTTACATTTGTATTTTTCTGGCTGTCTGGGTGTTGCTATGTAATGCATGTATGTATTTACAAAAGAAAAGTATGTATATGTAATTTATTCCGTTATCTTGTTGCCATAACACAAGCTTCTGCTTAGCTTGGAACAAGGTGGCGCTGTGTATAAATGTCCTGAAAATATTTATTTATTATTGATTTGTTTTAAATTATTGATTTCAGATAGTTCTATCGCACTCCAAAAACATAACAAAAAACAAACCTTATACCTTTATGGAACCGTGGCTCGGAACAGGTCTTTTATTAAGTACAGGTGAGCGCACTCAATTAATGTGTATTTAATTTAGTTTTTTTTTGTATGTAAAAAAATGCCATTAAATTTACTATTAGCGTTTTCACGTCAGTAAAATCACAAATTCTTTGATCAATAATTATTTAATAACGCAGCACTCAACAGACCTTTCGACACTACGCGTAAAATTTTATTAAATTTGATATACGATTAGATGAGAGCCTTAGAATGTTAGTTACAATTCCACAATTTGCTGAAGCACGCTCCAAAGCTATTAAACCTTATCTACTCATCAGGAGACAAATGGCACAGACGTCGCAAGATCCTGACACCAGCCTTCCACTTTGAGATCCTGAAGAGCTTCGCGAAGGTCTTCGAGGAGGAGAGCAGGAACATGGTTCGGGACCTGCAGACGCGTCTGAAGAGAGGAGAAGACCAGCTCGATGTTATGCCATTCATCAGCGACTATACCCTGTATACTATCTGTGGTAATTAATTTCTACTATTGGTAATACAAGTATGTACTATAAAAATTATGTCAATGGATTGGAGAGTTAAAAATTCTACTTCTAATATAAACTCGAATTATGATTAACGGTAAAATAAAGACAAGTGTTCAAACTCAGCTTATTAGATAAATCACTAATGCTAAACAAAATCAAGAATAAAACTATTTATTAAACTATCTTTTGACCATATAACTAAGATCACAAATCCTATCCAAGAGGGAAAAAATAAAAGAGACGAGTGATTTAATAAAATAAATTTGCTTACATTATTTTGTAATTAATAATTTACTAACAGAAACCGCAATGGGCACTCGATTAAACTCAGGCGACAATGAAACGAAAATGGAATACAAACAAACAATTTTGGATATTGGAGCAACAGTGATCACACGCCTGTCTAAATTCTGGCTGCATTCTGACTTCATATTCTCTTTGACACCGATTGGGCAGAAGTTTAAAAAGTATCTCGAAAAGAACTCTCACTTTACGAACAATGTCATAGAAAATAGGAGAAAACAGTTCCTGAGTAAAAAAGAAGTGACCAACAATGGTGGCTCAGAAGATAACGAAGAAATGACTTCTAGTAGAAAGAAGAGATCAGCACTTCTCGATCTGCTATTGGACGCAGAGAGTAGAGGAGAAATTGATATGGAAGGGATACGGGAAGAAGTGAATACTTTTATGTTTGAAGTAAGTACAATACAAAAACTGAAAGGTATTTATTTTATTTTTTATTTTTACACTTTGTTAGAAATACATAACAATCTACACATAATAAAAAAAAGAAAACTTTGTGGTAACTGGCGGCCTTATTACTCAAGAGTGATCTCTTCCAGGCAACCAAGTCGGGACAAAAATACACATTAAAAAAATTTTATTAGGTGGCGTAGTGCAACTTTATTCTTTAAACAATAATAAATACATTACAATATACTTACTTACACATAATAATTGAGATATAATATAACATGCTATTAAGTAATATAAACTACACAAATATTTTAAGGATCTGTGAATTGGCATAAAAAATATATAATTATAAATTAATTAAGTAGCAAAATTACTCAGAACTAGTGTAGATACTCCATCAATGTGTTTTTCTAAAGAAATCGATCTGATATTTACTATTTTACTATCCTCCTGGTGGTACAAAATAGTTTTGATATACCATAACAATGAAAATTTTAACCAGCTGATTAAAGAAATGTTTGACTGATTTTTATTTGAAACACATGTTTCTTTTTCAGGGTCATGACACCACGGCAATGGCCCTAACTTTTGGACTCATGTTATTGGCTGAGCACGAGGATGTTCAGGTACTTACTATAAATTTTTAACAAGATTTACATTTTTTTTAAAACAAATATTTTTCACACTAACAGTTTTATACTTAAATTGAATTATTGGACATAGATAATCAACATGAGACATTAACCAGTATAGTACGCGTCACGAATCTTTAGCGCTGAACGAAACCTGCGCAGAAGTCAAAAATAAGGTATTGCGTGATCGTCGGGTGCGCGAGCGTTGATTGGTTGTCCCAGTCGTGTTGTCTTTGAGCACCAATACGTCAATTACGAGCGCGATTCTACCGATGCGCAGCTATTCTCGTCCAGCGCTAAACATAAATGACGCGTACTATACATATAGAAAACATAAAAGATTTTAATATACAGAACATTACATTTTGCAAACTTTTACGTTTACGTTACTCATTCAGTATTTTGTTTGATTGTAACTTCGTGTAAATATCCAAATACGTGTGTCATAGATTTTGCTAAATAAACCTTCTCTAAAAATTTCAGGAGCAAATTTTTGAGGAATGTAAAACGATATTTGGTGACTCATCTAGAACGGCTACCATGACCGATCTCGCCGAAATGAAATACCTCGAAGCGGTCATTAAAGAAGTCTTACGAATCTATCCCAGTGTGCCGTTAATTGGACGAAATATAACAGAAGATTTTATGTTGGGTGAGCTAATTATTTATTGTTATTGTAGTAGATATTTCTCTTAGGCTGTTTCTTACCAGAAAAATCAGCTAAGTCCTTTCCCCAATTAGGTCATTCAAGATGTTCTAAAATGCTGGTTGCTTGGTCGAGAAATTATTTGAGGGACAGTATTTTAGGTCGACGAAACATCTTGTGTCAATTTACTCTCTTGTTAGGTAAAGAATAATATTTTTCTAAATTTTATCTGTTAAAAAAAACCGCCTGAAAGTCGGTTGTTTAGTTGATAATAGTTAATATTTAAGCATACAAAGGGACAGACAGAAAGAAAGTAACTTTTTATACTATTTAACTAGCGACTCGCCCCGGCACCACTCGCATATATTAAGATGTAAGCTTTTCTATCTTTTAAGTTGAATTAAACTGCGCACGGTGTGCAAATTTAATTTAAAATCGGTTCAGTAGTTTAGGAGTCATTCGCGGACAAACAACGTGGCACGTAATTTTATATACAACGTGTAACAGAAATGTGTGGTTATATTTTTGCGTGATGTTCAGATGCTCATAGATAGTCTATATACAAGTCCCCGCATTAAAATAAACATATTTGAGATTTTCTATTTTATTAATTAATCGATAATATGAAAATCAAAACATAAGTGTTACATCACTTTTAGAATTCTAATGACAGAGACAGCAGTAACTTTTTCAATGAAATGCATTGTTATAGGGTCATGCGGTCATTGACACGTAACAGCTGATAGCTATAAAGTGATGTCATAAATTTAAATATCTTTATGCTAGTCAATAGAAATAAAAAATCAATATCTTGATTATAAATAGTTCAAATAAAATGAATTTTTAATACATTCATTTAAAATTAGGTATTCTTTGCGATCCTTAAATATTACCACGCATTTCTGTTACGCGTTGTATATTTGGATGGTTGAGCTAAACTAAATAATATGACGACCGCTTGGCGCAGTGGTAGCACAACTACTTTCTGCGCGAAGGGTCGTGGGTTCGATTCCCACACCGGAAAAATATATTTGTAATTTATATTTGTATTTTTCTGGGGTCTGGGTGTTACTATGTATTGTATGTATGTATTTACAAAAGAAAAGTAATGTATATGTAATTTATTCCGTTATCTAGTTGCCATAACATAAGCTTCGGCTTAGCTTGGAACTAGATGGCGCTGTGTATAAATGTCCTGAAAATATTTATTTATTATTTATTTAATTTTTTTTACAGACAACATCTCCGTACCCAAAGGTACCGAAGTGGTAGTGAACATCTACAACTTGCACCGTCGTGAGGACATATTCCCGGAACCCGAGGAGTTCAAATCAGAACGTTTTCTTTCTGGAGACAGACTTCACTTCAGCTATGTACCCTTCAGTGCTGGACCTAGGAATTGCATTGGTAAATATAGGTTTTATACGGTTAGTGGTTAGTAGCTTAGAAATTGTTATAATTAATCCAGTATTTCTTGTTAACGTATAGATATGTCGCAGGCGGATTCTATAATCCGCTGTTACATTATGGCTAGCCGTTTTAAATAAATTAGGTTAGGTTAGGTTAGTTTTTGTATCATTATAAAAAACTCAAGTTCAATAAAAATAGAGCCGAGTAATCAAATTTTTTATAATGATTCAAAAACTAATCTAATCTAGCTACAATTTAAGTAGTGGTACAATGCGGTTAAACGTGTACCGCTTTATTGGAGAACGTATCGCAATGACAATACGGCTAATCGTTGAATCGCCGCATTACAAAACGGCCCTGTTTTTTAAAACGGCTAGGCGTAATGTAATACAGCGCATTATACAATCCGCCTGCGACAGAATGTATAGAAGGCTAACTAATAATAAGAATAAATTCATTAATTTCATCATCCAGTGAGTTCTAGCAAATGGTTAGTTTAACAAAAGATATAACAATATTTTATTTTCAGGTCAACGGTACGCGTTGCAGGAATTGAAATACATGCTAAGCGAAATTGTCCGCCATTTTAAACTTTCGCCAACGAAGAAAGGTTTCAGACCGAAAATCAAAGCCGATTTAGTGTTACGTACTACCGACCCTATATATGTCAAATTTGCTTCGCGATAGTTCTTCATTAACTGTAGATATAGAGCCTTCGTCCTTTAGAAAGAGACGGTGTACATATTCCTGCTTTTAAGAGCTTCTCTATCGTACATTACCGGACAGTTAGGACATTGTGGGAAAGAGATAGCTCGCTAAGAAACTAGAATTAGGTGATGGTCTCTTTCTAGACTTAATACATTACGTAGCCTACTGAAAATCTTGATCAGTGGTCTTAAATGTTTTTTATTTAAATATTCTTTAAGAAACACTTTCTAAGTGACACACCCACAGATATACCTTAATTTATACATGTATATATGTAAGATATAGTAATAAGCGAGATCTGTTCTCTGAACAGAAATATATAATGTGATATAGTATAGAGTACTTCTCTACCTAGCTTTGTTTTAAGATTTTGAAATAAATTACTTTAATTGAGTAAAATTTGTTTATTATTTATTATATTTGTAGCATTTACAACAAAAAAGCAACTTTAACATTTGTTTTAGTAAAGATTAATCATCACATAAAATCTCGTATATAAAAAAACACAGATTTCACAAAACAAAATAAGTCATACGAAAAATTTAAAGCTTTAAAAAAATCATAGAAATCTGTCTAAATGGTAACTGATACTATACATGTAAAAGTTGTTGAGTATAAACGATTGAATGTTTGTTTCCCTTTCACGCAAAAACTACAGAAACTGAATTTGGCTGATATTTGGCAGGCAGGTAGATTAGATACTTCATTTACACGTAGGATACTATTTATTCCGGTACTACCCCAGGAACTGAAATTACGCGAGAAAAACCGGGTTACATGGCTAGATTTGTTATAATGTAAGTAAAGTAGGTATCTCTATAAACATATCTAATATGCTAAGTTCTATTGTTTCATATATGTAAAGTTATTAAACACTATTAAATAAAAGAAAAACTATTTAATAATTGCATTAATGCTAATAACGGTTGGTTATTTCTTTTTATGGTCATTTATTTTAATTATTTATAAAGACACTTCCTTTAGTTATAGTTCTCATGTCCATTTGATATGTTTGTTCAAATTTCTTATTAAAATTATTAGAAAAAAAATATTACATTGCGACTTTAATTCTACGAGTGTAGCTATGACTGTGTTGTACATTGCTGTGTGCATTGGAATTCTTATTTTTATTTGGAAACGGTTTAATACAGACCCAGCGTTGGATACGCTGCCCGGTCCTCCCAAATTGCCTATATTTGGCTCGGCGTTTCTGGTCCTTGGGAAAACTCAATGTAAGTATCCAAGCTAGCACTCATTATAAATCAAAGTCGAAGTTAAAATTCTACAAAATTCCAAAAGATATAAAATAAAAGATAAATATTTTAATCATCTTCTTCTATATCTTAATATATATAAATCTCGTGTCACAATGTTTGTCCTCAATGGACTCCTAAACCACTAAACCGATTAAAATAAAATTCGCACACCATGTACAGTTTGATCCAACTTGCGAGATAGGATTGCTTACATCATCCGGTATTGCCCCGGGAACGGAAACTACGCGGGTAAAACCGCGGGGAACGGCTAGTATAGTTATAAAACAAAGACGGGTTTGTTAGAACACTTATACCACGAGATCGGCTACTCCAATTTTCATGGTCTTTTGTTATTGGATTGGCCCTGCCCCGAATAGCAGAATACATCTTAAAAATAATGAAAGCTTTATAAGGGGGGAGTTTATATGAAAATCCACGCGGACGGTGTCGCGGGCAACAGCTAGTATGGAATAAAAATGTTTAAGGGGTATGTCGAAAGAAAGACTAGAATAACTTAAAGGAATAAATTGTATCTTTAAGTACCTACGATTTATAGAACAATTGAGTTATAAAGAATCGGCAAGAATAATACCTACTAGGCATAAAATTGGTTTTACTCGTATTATCTAATTCCATATGGGTCGATTTCTAATATGATACCAATCTATTTAAAATATATTTTCCAGCTAATACCAATGATATTATATTAAAAAGATATGTTATAAGCGCAAAATTTTGAAGACGCAAAAACATCCTAATTAGGACGTCTTAATTTAAAGTTGCCGGTGCATTTACGCGCAACTGACAAAACTAACTTATTATTTTTTCTTTGTTGATTTTATCATTTACCTCTTTTTCTATCGTTTTGACTTGTATGTATGTGTGCTGCCGCTGCTGTGCGGAACACTTTTTTCAGTTGATTTGTATGGGTATAACATATTATGTATTATATAATATCATTGTCTAATACTGTTATTTTGTGATAACTGAAAGAATTTGCGACGCTTCCAGATACGAAATAAGTTGACTTTTATTTTATTTATTATCTTTATATTTATTTTCCCAATTTAAAAAACTAATTTCAAATAAATAAAAATAAATGCTATATTGATGATTATCGCTATAAGGTTATTAAATTCTAAAATATATTTACCGGTTAGTAAATTCTAAGTATAGTATGCGTCATTTATGTTTAGCGATTGACGAGAATAGCTACGCATCGGTAGAATCGCGCTCGTAATTGACGTATTGGTGCGAGAAAGACAACACGACTGGGACAACCAATCAACGCTCGCGCACCCGACGATCACGCGCCCCGCGCGCCGCGCCGCTACCTCGATACCTTATTTTTGACTTCTGCGCAGGTTTCGTTCAGCGCTAAAGATTCGTGACGCGTAGGTACTATAGTGTGGGAGACTCACAAATTGTGGTAACTTCATATAAATTTAATAGATCTAACATTAATTTTGTTTTCAGGCGAACTATTTAAATTCTTTCACGACTTTCCGAAAAAATACGGGAATATTGTTGGAATCCAACTCTTTAACACATACACGGTACATCTGTTTAATGCAGAATATATAAAGGTTAGTGTTTATTTATTTATTTATTTAAAAAAAGTACCTCCACATAAAACATATTTCTCATTCAATTATTTCATACAATGAAAACAAAATTCTAATACGTACTAAATTTTCGGCTCACACAACATTTTATATAAATTAAATAGGAACATACAGGGAATAACACCTGTCAGACTAGCTGTCTGACAGGTACTTTAGGACGGCAGACCTAAAACCTATGAAAGTACTGTCAAAGACATCCAAATTGGCTGTCGAATTTTTAGCATTAGTGTTTAATAGTTAACTTCATTACAAAGTATAAAACAATCACTTTCCGTTGTCTGTCCCTTTGTATAGTTAGATCTTTAAAACTGCGCAACGGATTTTGATGCGACTTTTTAAAATAAAGTGATTTAAGAGGAATGTTTATATGTATACTACATATATCATATATGCATGTGAGGCCGGGGCAGGTCGCTTGTATACTATAAATGTGAAACACACACGCATGCACACACACACACACACACACACACACACAAACATACACACAAACACCACTCACACACAATTTTGTATTAAGTTAGGCCATGGTATCTGTAACACAGTTTTCTAACTAAAACAGGTACCAGCGAACCTAAACTATAATAAATTAATTATAATTGAAATTGAAATGTATTTCCGTAAACTTGTAAAAAAAAAAGCAAGCATGTTTCGTACGCTTTCACACAAACTACTGGACCGATCGTCATGAAATTTTATAAACATATTCTTGAAGGTATCAGATTGAACATTGATAACTTCATATTGCCGATAATGATTTAATTGATTCAATGCAAGAGAAGCCGTCGGCAAAAGCGTCCCGGCTTCATAAAAATTATATAAACAAAATTTTTGTTCATATAATTTTTATGAAATTAAATCTATCATATATTTTATTCCTTTATTGATCAGCCTATATTTTCTTGTTAATAAAAAACTTTTGAATAAATCGTTAATTGGTTCATATTGCGTTTTACTAATCGGAAATTAAAGAATCCATACTTCCATACTAATATTATAAATGCGTAAGTAACTCTGTCTGTCTGTCTGTCTGTCTGTCTGTCTGTTACGCCGTCACGCCAAAACTACTGAACCGATTGTAATGAAATTTGGTACACAGATGGTCTAGAGCCTGAGATAAAACATAGGCTACTTTTTAACTAAAAAAACGATTATAAGGGGGAGAAAGGGGAAGTTAAAGTTTATATGAAAGTCCACGCGGACGGAGTCGCGGGCAACAGCTAGTATTATATATATTTCAAATTGTCATGTTCTAGATAGTTCTATCAAGTTCCACAAATATAACCAAGAGTAGACCGTATTCATTTTTGGATGATTGGCTTGGAACTGGCCTTCTGCTAAGCACAGGTATTGTTTTAATGTAATATTTCTTCTTCTTCTATTCTATTTTCTCATATTTCTTTCTTAACTTTGACCAGCTTCTTATATATTTTTTTCTTCCTTTTTAAGGGCTTTTAGCCTGAAAGCCATGTCATTAAATTTATACAATTAATTAAAAACACTAAACTTACTTATAAATATCTATAACAGGTATAAATACCATCAATAAAAATCCCGTCAAAATTGGTCCAGCTATTTCAGAAAATTGTTTCTTTCGTGTAAGGACCGTAGCATGCTGTATAAAGCGATTATGTCAATATTACAAATAGACACTGCAAGTTTATTTATATCCATAAAATAAATAATTTAACAAACACTTAAAACGTTAATTAAACACAGGTCCATTATGGCACGCGCGTCGCAAGATCCTAACTCCAGCATTCCACTTCGAAACCTTGAAGAGTTTCGCCAAAATATTCGAAATCGAAAGCAGAGAAATGGTCAAGGACCTTCAAGCTAGGGCACACCGTGGCCCCATCGAGCTGGACGTGATGGAATTCTTCAGCGATTACACACTGTCAATCATTTGTGGTAACATTCAGGCTTATATGATAAAAGCCCTAATTTTAAATTTAAACCTGGCAAAAAACTTTTAACTGATATTTGTGATAAGCGATCGTTATTCTGCCTTATTATAATTGTGTTTTAATAAAATATATATTCCAACTAACCGCATTACCTTAACTTTTACTTCATCAAAATTTTATAGGAGCAGTGACATGGGGATAGTGCACCTTCATGAAAAATTAAACAAACAATGAAATATTTCCTTACGTTAAGGGTTTAATTTAAGTGAAATTTCTATTGATCGATTTGGCTACATCTGTCGTTAGTCTATAATAAATATTAACCCTTTCAGGAACTGCAATGGGTGTCAGTTTGGACTCCAGCGCCAAAGAATCAACATTACGATATAAAAGTTCCATCACCACTATTGGCAAGATATTTATGACTCGGTTTTCTACCTTCTGGCTTCTTTCCGACTTTATTTTCCGTTTATCCTCAATTGGAAGACAGTTTTTTAATCTCTTAAAAGACAGCTCTGTTTTTACAAACAACGTCATCAATGAAAGAAGATCTAGCAGCTTAAAAGATGGACACAACTCAAGTCATGGCAAAAATAGAGCTCTTCTCGATCTCTTACTGGAAGCAGAGAAAAGAGGAGAAATAGATATGGAAGGGATAAAAAATGAAGTGGACACGTTTCTGTTTGAAGTGCGTATTAAAACAGTTTATTTAATCATCATGATAAATGTTGAATTAATTATTAATCAATGTGATTGTTTTCATAGAACAATGATCAATTACCCACTTATTATTATATCAACATAACTAGCTTGCCCGCGACTCTGATCGCATGGAATTTCATACAAACTTTGCCCGGCCCCCCGCCCCGCTTTTCCCCTTTTTCCAATTAAAAAGTAAGCCTATGTTTTATCCCAGACTCTAGACCATCTATGTACCAAATTTCATTACAATCGGTTCAGTAGTTCACCATTTTCCAAAGTTTTGACTAATTTTTAGAGGTTGTGAAATTGTCTTCGAGATGTCTGAATATGTTTCAGGGTCACGACACAGTAGCAACTGCTTTGACATTCGGATCCTTATTACTTGCAGACCACGAGGAGGTACAGGTACATTAAATATCACAAGGTGATTTAAGTGAATAAATTATTTTCATTTCATTTCATTTCATTTAAACATTCTACACTACATATTATTATGAAGGCGAAAGTTTGTAATTGTGTATGATTGTTTCTTCTTCACGTCTAATCGGCTTAGTTAGCTGACACCCTATTAACACATAGGATTTGCTTTACTACGGAAAACTTACAATTTATTTTCCTTAATAAGTCACAGATAGCACTGCAGGGCACAGCTAGTATGACAATAATTTTTATAACATATTGAAATAGAATACCGTTAAATAGAGTAAGCTCGTTTTAGGTTCAGATTTTAATCCTTAAACTCACTGAGAACAAGCGTTAAGTAATCCACTTTTTAACCGACTTCAAAATAACCGTTAATTTCAGGAGAAAATTTACGAAGAATGTCAAAGTATTTTCGGCGACTCACCCAGGACGGCTAACGCCTCTGACCTTGCTAAAATGAAATACTTAGAAGCTGTTATTAAGGAGATATTGAGGATTTATCCCAGCGTACCTTATATTGGGCGAAAAGCTACGGAAGACATACATTTAGGTACGACTTTTATACTTTTATTAGGTAAACTTTAATTATTGTATTTCATAGTTTTATTTGGTTAAAATAATCCTTGTAATAAGGCATATTATTATATATTTGCTTATCTAAATTATGAAAAATCCTAGTACGATATTATAGTATTTTTCTTGCCGATTTTTTACTAGTCAAAAGTGCTTTGAGTGAATTGCATTTTTTTATTTATCATGTATTTTTATGTCTATTGTGTATTTAAATCGTATTATATATGAATATATCAATATGTGGTATATGTTTTAATCTTAAAAAGTACTTAACCGATTTGTATGTGTTTATTTTTTATTAGATAAAGTGCTTCAAGAGGAAGGTTTCGAAGGGAGGCTATCAATAAATAAAACACTATACATAGCATAAAACAAAGTCGCTATCGCCGTTTGTGTGTATGCTTATGCCTATGTATGCTTAGATCTTTAAATCTGCGCAACGGGCTTTTAATGCGGTTTTTCTTAATAGAAAGAGTGATTCTTAATGAAGGTTTATATGTATAATACATGTATAAATAGTAGAGAATATTTTATAAATTTAGAGGTTTCTTATCTAACGCCGTAAATAAGAACGTTTATTTTGCGCTTGTATCGCAATCTCTTGTATTCAGATCGAATGTACAAATTGACTTGTAATGAAAGAAGATTACCTAACTTTTCATTAAGAATCGCTGAAGATCATATTTCATTACATTTTCCTTATCTTCAGACGAATCTTATAACATGTTTTGAGATTAATTTTTACTAGCTGTTGCTCGCGACTCCGTCCGCGTGGACTTTCATATAAACTTTGAACCCCCTTCCCCCCTTATAACCCTTTTTTCCAGTTAGAAAGTAGCCTATGTTTTATCTGTAGACCATCTGTGTACCAATTTTAATTACAATCGGTTCAGGGATTTGGCCGTAAAAGCGTAAAATTATAAAAAGTTTCACCCCTCCGCGCAACCCTTTAGGGTTTGATTTAAAAAAAAAGTTAACCTTCCCCAGGCTTTAGACTATCTTTTTACCAAATTTCATTCTTATCAGTTCAGTAGTTTTAATTTGATGGAAAGACGGAAAGACAGACTGACAGAGTTACATCCTCATTTATAACATTAGTATAAATTATAATTGGACATTATTATTCTTGTAGATAACAATATAACCATAGCAAAAGGCACACAGATCACTATACATATATTTGAAGTACAACGGAGTGAGGATTTATTCCCAGATCCAGAATCATTTAAACCTGAGCGCTTTCTCGATGGAACTAACATGGCATGGAATTATATACCTTTCAGTGCCGGGCCTAGAAATTGTATCGGTAAGTTTGTAATAATCACGACATAGTATAAAATATAAAACAAAGTCGCTTTCTTTGTCCCTATGCATGCTTAAATCTTTAAAACTACCCAACCGATTTTCACGCGTTTTTTTAATAGAGTGATTCAAGAGGTATGTTACACGCATAATATATGCGAGCGAAGCTGGAGCGGATCGCTAGTTTATAATAAGCTGTTGCCAGCAACTTGCTCCGCGTGGACTTCCATAAAACTTTGACTCCGCCATTACAATCCTTTTTTTAGTTAAAAAAATAGCCTATGCCCTTTCTCAGGCTCAAGACTATCTGCGTACCAAATTTCATTTCAACCAGTTCAGTAGTTTCGGCATGAAAGCAACATACATACAGACAGACGTTCGCATTCATAAAATTAGTATCGATTTCAGAAGTATTAATATATTAAAATTTTGTCATGTTTCTGTGTAGTTTAATCTACGTAACATTAGTAAACGCCTAATGCTTAATTTTATTCGACCGATTTTAATAATTTTAACAATAGACAGCCCTATTTATAGTGTCATATACTATGTATTATCTGTAGAAAAATATACAAAAAAGGAATCATGGGTAACCCAGGTAAAACCGCGGGAAACAGCTTATAGTAAACATCGCGTTTACTTGAATTGACGGGAAAAAATATCAGAATTAAGTCATAAACACTCCAAATAAACAATAAAAAGAACATGTCCATAAATTACTAAAGCAATTTTACCAGGCTTTGATCTTTGTTCCAAACATTTCATCTTTTGTTTTTGTTAGAGAATAATAAATATTTAAACGCGAAATAAAACTCAGGAAATTGTGTAGAAGTTTTTCGTTTCAAGGTTTTTGTAAATAAATTTTTTTGTTTCAGGCCAGAGGTACGCCATGCAGGAAATGAAATATATGTTGAGTGAGATGGTCCGCCATTTTAAATTGGCGCCAATTCTGAAGGGGTACAGACCGAAAATTAAATCCGATATAGTTTTGCGGCCGGACGAAGCTATTTACGTTAGATTTTCTTTGCGATAAAATTACAAAAACATTATTGTCATGAAATAAAAACAAATTTGGCATATTATCTAATATTATAGAAATACAAATTCTGAAAACCAATATGGCCGACCCTGGCTAGTTAGTGTATTGTCCTAGTTTTTCAATTTTAGTACTTTAGCGCATTATGCGGCATATTTGATATTGAATGTTTCAACTGCAGCAACGCTTCGCAATGTGCGACCGCTCTCATACTAAAACTAATTTATAGGTCGCGTCACGGATTTTTAGCCCTGGACGAGAATGGCTGCGCATCGGTAGAATCGCGCTCGTAATTAACGTATTGGTGCGAAAAAGACAACACTATGGGGAACCAATCAACGCTCGCGCACCCGACGATCACGCGCCGTCCCCTCGATACCTTATTTTTGACTTCTGCGCAGGTTTCGTTCAGCGCTAAAGATTCGTGACGTTATACGTTCCAATTACCGTCAGCATAATTCGGCATTGTGTGCCAATGATTCGCACTATGCTCTGTAATTGAGAAACTAGGTATGTATATCTGACTGTATTATTTATAGACCTTTTTATATAACATTTTCTTTTAAACAACATATTATTACTAGTATCTATCATTATAAGGTAACGTTTGTGATTTAAAAAGGTATTTACGATAATATCTGAATTTACTGAACAAAATTTTAAGTTTATTGATTTACTTATTATTATTATTTTATTTTCTAGTATAAGGATTTATACTCTTCCATATAAAAAATTATAATAAATATTTCAACAATTAAATTTATTTATTAAATCCAAAAGTTCATTAGAAAAGTTTGCGCCTGGCTAAATTATAAATATAAAGAATCTTTTTTATTAAATCTGCTATCTCATTTTACCTCAGCTTACAATTGAAGGACTAAGCTAGCAATTTAATACTGACAACTTATTATCGCCATAAGGATAAGGCTTAAAATATCTTTTAAATTTTTCTACTGTGTTATCTATCTGCAGGCCTTATTTCAGCCATTATAGATGCTTTTAACCCACTTCAAAAAGAGATTTCTCAAGTCGGCCGTTTGTTTTTTTTTGAGAAAAATAGTCCTTCCTTAAATCTGACCTGATAAATTATATAATAATTAATAATACATGAACTAGACCTAATAAAAATAAGAATATTTTAGATTGAAAAAATCCAAAAAACATCCATACTTCCTCTATAACATTATAATATAGGGATGTTTGTTATATTTTTTTTAATCAAGTGAAACCGCGGGTAAAAGCTAGTATAAATTTAAAAGTAGTCCCGATTCTGCGAGCAAGCGGAATCCCAACCCTCATTGTTCCACCAGTTTCTGAAGTCCTGGTACATCCTCGTCTTGGTCATTTGGTCTCTATTATTCAGTACAGCGCACAGTTGACATATCTGTGTTTTTCTCGATATTGGCCTGAATGATATATGATTCGTCCACTTGAAGTAGTCATAGAGGATGTCGGGGTGGGTGGCAATTTTATTCATGATCCGCGCTAGCTCTTGTGTTCCTAACTCCTTTGCGTCCAAATAGCTGTCCGGAGGTAGAAACCTAGAACCGTTTGTATTATTAGACTAAAAACAGAATTATGGGGTAGAACTTAAGTTAAGAAGTTGATTTCAACGTTACAATATTTATATTTATTGCGTACTAACAACAAAACATTATATTAAATGTTTGAATAAAAAATAAATTGCAATCTACATTCATAATTATACTTAAACATATTAATATAGAGACGAGGAAATTATTGTTAGTTTGTTACTTGTTTTTGTTTGTATTTGTGCTTTGCATCTACTGAGCCGATTTTAACAAATCTTTTACCACTACAAAACCACGACGATTTATGCGATAATAATATTATTTGAGCCACAAAGAGTGAGATCACATTTCACCCTAGTTACGGGCTGCGAGCGGTGGTATTAAATATACTTCGAATTCTTTACTTACCTAGAATAATTCACGTTCCCATACACAACTGGTATGGCAAAATTATTCAACCCGATCAGTATTTTCTCCGTAATATAATCCTCCGCAAAGGAATTCTCTAACGCCAAGTAAAAATAATAGTGCTCCTCTATCTTATGATGGCACAACTCCGCATATCTTCTTGGGCATGCGAAAGTTCCACAATTCCCGTATATATCCACGGACCAGCCGTATCTCTCCTTTAATTCCTTATCTAACTCTTCAACGACCCATTCCCTACCACTAATAGTTTCACAGTTGGACACGAACCAGGCTGCCATTCTAGTCTTACTCTCAAGCTTATATTTGAGCTCATCACCAATAGGCTCAAACTCAGGCCACACGTCCACCGGCGGACCAATCATAGTCTCATTCATATCATATATTTCGTAAAACCACCAACGAAAATCAGAATCTAATCTATACGTAAATGTCCAGTTGAAGAAGTCATCGTAAATATCCACGCAAACAGGAAAGTTTTGAGGAGATTCGATAGAGAAAAAGGCATACCTCTGATACGAAGTTCGATTTTCTGGTATTTCAATACCGAAGAGATCTGCTGCGTTAAAAGCGACCATATCGAAGGAGACTTCGTTCAAATACGTCTTGTCATCAACGATGTAGCAATTGGTATAGTCACATTCGCTTTCAACAAAAATTAAGTTCCCCGTACGGAGCATGGTGAAGGGATATCTACGAGGGGCCTTTGAGGTTACTAGAAGTATATACCTATTACGTTTGTCGAAAACTTGACGCTTTTCTATGGTTTGTTCCACGTGTATTTCATAATCTTCCCGTTCAGGGAAGTCTTCTGTTGCATCTTCCGAGCCGTCTACCGTGTCGTATAAGGAAATAAAATAGCGAGCTACTTGTACCAGCTGAAACCCACACGCCATGGTGAGAAAAATTGCCAGAAATCGTCTCAATTTTCTTTTACTTAGCGTTATTAACATATCTTAATTATTTTCTTAGCGAAGTTATACTTATAAATAAATACAAAATTTTCACTGACGTATGAATGATATTTTCAACTTTACGGTGACGTGTCTTCTTTTTTTGGCTTTAAGAGCTTGTGTCGTAATATAATTAAATTACATGACTTTTCTGACATGACAAGACAAGACTTGTCTTCAAGACAATCCTAGTTGTTCTGTAACAGAGCATAGTGTGATACAACAATGTCAAGTTAAAAAAATCATTTGCTAATTTTCTACCAGCACTACTTGGTACTTTTGGGAGTTCTCAATATATGTATGACGAAGGATGTAGTTAATAGGAATTACTACATCGTTCAATTCACTATAATTATAATATAAAGAAAACTATTGGTACAATTACTAAATGTTGATGTATAATAACAAAATAATTTTAATACAACTTGGCTTCTATGATATCTCAAAACTTTTTAAGGTGGAAAGACTGCATCGAGAGACTTGGCATTTTTTACATTTCATGTTTTTCGTGGGATCAACTTTACTGTGAAAACTATACAAATAATTAATATACCACGGGGATAAAGTCGCAGTAAGCAGCTATTGTTAAATAAAATATGTATTTGTATGTATCTTCATAACAATTAACAAAAACAATTTGAATTTTTCATTATCGGCTTACGAGCTTCGCAATATTTTCTTCAGATTAGTAATAATAGTTATCTACTATTATCGTTTGCGTCTATTGTAACAATGATAATTGACATTATCATATTTCAAAATATCCACAATATCATTGCTCACGTATAGTATACACAATGTCACCTTTATTCTGTTTGTTCATTTGTTTGTTTAAATATTTTAAACTACCGATTTTAGATAGAGTAATTTAAGAGGAAGGTAGAAATAAATAAAATAAAAAAAATAGTCCTCTATTGCTGTTATTAATAACACAGTTAAGTAAATATACAAACAATCATCAAACGGAGAGGGGCTCATGTGTATAATCCTTACTAATATTTTAAATGCGAAGGTAACTCAGCCTGTCAGTCTCTCTGTCTGTCTGTCTGTCTTTCTATCATGCTAATACTACGGAACCGATTAGAACGAAATTTCATACATAGATAGTTTAAAGTCTAGGGAAGGACATAGGCTACTTTTTTTTTTTAAATCAACCCCCAAAAGGTTCCGCGAGGGCATGAAACTTTTTATAATTTTACGTTTTCACGGCCAAATCGCTGAACGGATTGCAATGAAATTTGGTACACAGATGGTTTAGAGCCTGAGATAAAACATAGGCTACTTTTTAACTGGAAAAAAGCGTTATAAGGGGGGTCAAAGTTTATATGGAAGTCCACGCGGACGGGGTCGCGGGCAACTACTAGTAATTCTATAAAGGAAAAAATAACTCGTTCTAGTAGATGGCCTTGACAAAGGTTTTTGTGTCAGTTGAATGTTGAACTTTACTTAATGTACACGTATTAAAATATATTTTAAAAATTATATCGAAATGGAACATTTAATTCGATTTTGTTTGTGCTACATTATTAATACAGAAAAACATAACTCGTTCTAGTGGATGACCTTAACGGAGTTTTTTCGATTGTTAAACTTTTCTTAATGTAGAAGTATTAAAATATATTTTGAAATTTATATTTAAAATGAACAATTAATTCAATTTTGTCAGTGCTATTGTGATAGTGAAATCGTTTTTGTCCAGAAGTTTATTATTCAAGGTAAGATAACATTCAAAATGTACGGGCAAAATTAATATTTTTAAACAACGATCACGTAACACGGATATTTCTAAAGCTTTAGATTACTTACGATTTATAAATTACTATTAGTCAAAAAAATTATTACAGTAATGTTATGTTACAATTGCAAACATTTATATTTAGCACTAGCTGTTGCCCGCGACTCCGTCCGCGTGTATTCATATTAACTTTCAACTCCCCGTCCCCTTTATAACCCTTTTTCCACTTAAAAAGTAGCCTATGTTTTATCTCAGGCTCTAGACTATCTGTACACCAATTTTCATTACAATCGGCTTGGTTTTGGTGTGAAAGCGTATCGGACAGACAGAGTTACTTTAGCATTTAAAATTTTAGTATGGATTTATTGGAGCTAAGGTATATTGTAGGCACTGCATTAACATTACATAGTATAAAACTAAGTCGAGTTTTTTCTTTCATGTTCTTGTTCTTAAATCTTTAAAACTTCGTAAACGATTTTCATGCGGTTTTATTTTATAGATAGAATAATTCAAGAAGAAATTTAACGTGTATAATACATGCCATAATGGATGGATGCCATAAGGGATGGTCACTAGTAACATATAATCTTATAGTCTATTTGCACAATTTTCGTAGTAGTCTTCGGGAGTAGCCATGATAACTCGTTCAAAATGTTAGCATTACTTAAGAGTAACTGTATACAACTATAACACGCATTAGATTATATTATTAGGTCAATGAAATCGTGACCTCTAGCAAAGTGATTCTATTCATAAATTTTGCAACAAATTGTGAATAGCTTACTGGCCATGTAGCGTCCCAATGTATTAACGACATTTGAACAATTATTGTAACACAATGCTATTTAGTATCACGCTAAGCAAAGCTTGTGTTATGGCAACAAGACTTTTCTTTTCTAGTGATAATATAAATATATTATATGGCAACTCTTATGGATAACTTTAAAGTAAACTGCTTAAAACTAAATAAAATTGTTACAAACATTACGTACGTTTGCGTTTTAATTGTTAAGGGAAATTGATGACCTAATAATATAAATAAAACTAAAAAACACTTCATTGAAGTATCATAAACAAAAAAAATAGGATGCGAATATACCTAAAGGCAACGTTTAATTAAATCAGACTCTGTTCACGCTGTAACTTACCTAATTGAAACTTTATACCCTACACCATCCTTGTACCATAAGGACTATTCTAGAAAAAGTCATTCAAACCAGTAGGTACACCTGTTATCAAGTTTTGCACTTGGCAACACATTTGGCGATTTATTTTTCAACATCACAATATACACGACCAATTATTTCTTTTTAAGGTTAAAAATGTTATGGCAGATCGCAGTTGTGCTGCTGGCCGTTATAGTAATATGGAGAGCATTCTTTTCTGGAGGTCACCGGCAATTGGACGCATGGCCCGGCCCACCGAGATGGCCCATCGTTGGCTCTTTACCAATTTTATTAGGACTCAATGAACGTTTGTAGATTTTTATACACAGCGCTGTCTAGACCCACGCTAAGCAAAGCTTGTATTATGGCAACTAAATAACTTAAAAATTTCAAATGCATACATATATACATAGCAACACCCAGAACCCAGAAAAATACAAATTTAAATTACAAATATTTTTCGTGTGTGGGGATCAAACCCATGACCCTTAGCGCAAGAAGCAGTTGTGGTACCACTGTAGCAAGCGGTCGTCAACCATAATTTACCTTTAGGTAATTAGTTGCCGGTGCATTCACGCGCAACTTACAAAATTATCTCTTTTTCTTGTTGGTTTTATCATTTATCTCTTTCTATCGTTTTGGCTTGTATGCATGCTGCTGCTGCGCGGAACAATTTTTTCAGTTGATTTGTCCCATACAGATATAACATATCTATTACATGTATAATATCATATCATTTCCCGATCTTATTTAACTTTTAAACGACCACACAATGAATATCACAATAAAATATCATTCCTTTTTCAGGTGAAGTCTTCCAATTGCTAATAGACTTTCCCCGGCTGTATGGAAATCGCATTGTTATGAAAATTTTTAACATCTACAGTATTCACTTGTACAACCCGAAGGATATTGAGGTTTTGATCTGTTTTTTATAGTACTAACTTATCTTCTGGTTTCGCCAACCTACACAAAGGAACTCTATTTATCAATCCTAATGAAAGATAGTAATGAAAGTAATCAAGTAGTTAGATAGTTTTTTAGAACACGCTTTCACCTACATTGTAGATACATTTTAAGTAACTCTAGTCCGCCATCTTTGGTGAGCAAACTAAACGTGTCCAGGTGTAGCCTGGATTGCAAATAAATGGCTTACACGTATCCATGTCAAAATTGCAGTGCAAGATTCGTCCTGAACATGCATACATATGAATGTAGATACCTATCTACATACATACGTAACAAGTTAAATAAAAGCTTGTTATAAGTAGAATACAGCCAGTATTTCAAGATTAGGATTTCGAATCTATGCAACAAATTTCTTTTACATTTGAAACGTTTATAAGTTCATATATGATTCTATAACATTCAAAAATATCTCATAGTTTATGTCCTATTTAAATCATTAAAATAGCTCACGAGAGTGTACCCCAAATTAATTTCAGGTAGTACTGTCAGGCACAAAAAATATATCGAAAAACTTTTCTTACGGATTCCTGGAACCATGGCTTGGAGAAGGACTGCTTTTAAGTTCAGGTAAATTTAACTGCAATTATTACTAATCATAAATATTACTAGTTACGTAAATTTTCATATTTATAGAAAATAATGATTACGCAGGAATTCCATTCCATCTTACGATTGTCTAAGATCTGTAATTTGACACTCTTCTAGCGTACTTATAAATAGGCTTCTAGGTAGACGCAACTTCTCAAAGCGATGGTAAATAGGATTCTAGATACAATCTACACTTAATAAACCACATCTGCCTTAAATATCAGTCGATATAATGACCAAAAACTCTGTTTGCTTGAATGTATAATACTCAAAATAGGTCAAGTTATGTACGACCAAACATAAAAGAGGATTTATACTTTCGTATAAAGAAACTTGCCCCTTTTTTGAAAACGTTTGATAATTAATTATAATAATAATTCTTTATTAAGCTGAAAACTAATATACTGAAAAAGATCTTAAAACTAGAAATAAAAATACGGATAATAGTGTTTTGATTAAAGGCAACCTATCACTAATTAAGTCAGTTGAAGTTATTCCTTGTTTTCTTCAGGTGCTAAATGGCACAAGCGTCGCAAGATCCTGACTCCGGCGTTCCACTTCGAGATTCTTAAGAACTTTGCGAAGGTTTTCGAGGTGGAGAGCAGGAACATGGTACAGGACTTGCACGAGAGGCTGCAGAAGGGAGAAGACCAGCTCGACATTATGCCATTCATCAGTGACTATACCCTGTATACTATCTGTGGTAGGTGTGCAATAAGGTTAAATAGATATTTTGTTACTTTATCTTTATTTCACCATTGAAACAGTAGAAGATGATGTTTGTAGGTGTATAAGTAAAGTGTACGGTTAACAGAGTCTTCTTTTACAAGACTGTTAATAAAACAAGTTGTAGTTAATATATATGTATGTGTCTTTTTATCAATCTCTTTCTCCATCTTACCAATGTAATGAGGTGTCTGTATTGTTTCAGAAACCGCAATGGGTGTACGTCTAAATTCAGGCGACAATAAGTCTAAAGAATACAAGAGATCTACACTAGCCATCGGCGCAGCCATAGTAGCACGTCTGATAAGATTTTGGCTTTATCCCGACTTGATTTTCTACCTCTCATCTTTTGGGAAAAACTTGAAGGAGAGCTTGAAACAAAACTTCTCTTTTACGGACTCTGTGATTGAGAAAAGAAGGAAGGAGAGAACGGAAAGAGAATTTGAGGGAAATGGGAAAGGGAGGTTGGCGCTCCTCGATTTGTTGTTAGAAGCAGAGAGTAGAGGAGAGATAGACTTGGAAGGGATACGAGAGGAAGTTAATACGTTTATGTTTGAGGCAAGTTTAATAGTATACGCCATAAAGTAACTTGTAAGTAGTTTATAACATATTTTGTTTAGTAGACTTTTCTATCATAGCTTTGTTTCATTAAACAGCAGAACCAAAAATTATGAAGTTCAAGAAGAATTTAGGTAGTAAGAAAGTATTTCTTGTTCCACATCCTCATATTTATAGAGATCTCATTAATTATAAATATAATTACTAATATTATAAACCTGAACAGTGTTAATATTTGAACGTGCTTATAGGGCCACGACACAACAGCGATGGCGCTAACATTCGGACTCTTCCTTCTAGCTGACCATGAAGAAGTGCAGGTAGCATGTTTTTTAACGCGGCTTTTTCTACGAAAAAAAATATCTGATAATTTGTCAATATTGTTTGGGCTAATGGTAATAATATTGAAACCACAGAACGCTTCTAAAACTTGTGTTATGGCAACAAGATTACTGATAAATTACGGAAAAATTATGTATATACATACTTTTCTTTTGTAAATACATACATATAATACAAAGCTACCCCAGCTACCCAAACCCCTGAAAAATACAAATGGAAATTTCAAATGTATTTTTCGGATGTGGGGACGAACTGCGGCAAGCAGTCGCCTATATCCCAAAAAACTTGAATTAAAATACTTGACTATAATAAATATTCATTTCTCAGGAACTTATCTTCGAAGAATGCAAGAGCATATTTGGGGAATCATCAAGGACAGCCAACACATCGGACCTGGCTGACATGAAGTATTTGGAAGCGGTTATCAAGGAGATTTTGAGGCTCTATCCCAGCGTGCCTTTCATAGGACGGCAAGTCACTGAGGAATTTATGATGGGTACATTTAGTTTAATCAAAAAAATTCTAAATACAATACAAGTCTTGAGGATAAAATCTTGGATTTGCACTGTCTGTCAACTCCCTGTCGATTTTCATCACCAATAAAAGTGACTGATAGAAAAATTAATTTCATTTTATGTACATATGATAGACGTCTAAATATAATAATAATTGTGTCAGTTTGCCTTCTATTTTACTCAATCATAAATAATAATTAAACCGTAAGATACGGATCTTTTATAATACTCTCAAACATTTATTTTCAACCGACTTCAAAAAGGAGGTGGTTCTCAATTCGACCCGTATGTTTTTTTATGTTTGTTACGCGATAGCTTCAATTATGAACCGATTTGAACAAATCTTTTTTTGGCGTATAGGTAATACCTCAAGGGTGGTCCCATTTAAATTGAATAATAGAAAAACAAACCCCCAAGGGTAGAAAATTGGGGATGAATTTTTTATACGCAATATCTCCGCCGATTATGAACCAATTTGAACGATTATATTTTGTTGAATAGGTATTATCATGAAGTCGGTTTTAGTTATTTTTTTTTTAAGTTAATTATATTTCACCAGATGATATTCTGATTCCCGTGGGGTCAGAAGTGATAGTCCACATCTACGACATGCACCGTCGCGAGGATCTATTCCCGGAGGCGGAGCAGTTCCGACCTGAACGCTTCTTGCAGCCCGACCACCAGCACTTCTCCTACGTGCCCTTCAGCGCCGGGCCCAGGAACTGCATCGGTTTGTATACCTCTCTATATCTCTATCTCTTTATCTCTCTATATCGCTACCTGTCTATTTATCTCTCTTAGATTTATCTCTCTTTAGTCACGTGATATGAGGCGATGAACAAAACTTTATTAAAACTACATGCTTCAGCGCTGGGCTCAAGAACTGATATATGATTCAGATAGAAATCTTCTTTAGCGTTTCACTATTTTAAGCTCAACGACGCGCGTTCCTGAAACGATCTTCTTCGGTTGGGTTTTAAAAGCCAAACTTTTATTTTAGTAGCTTAATGGCAACATAACTTAAGGCTTACCATTCTCTTCATCTTACCATTAAGACGTGACTGCATTTTTTTCTTTAGCGGTATCCATTTCTACGTTATATTAATTGAAGAAAATTATGAAACAACAGATATGTAAGCTTTTGGAAATACATAACTTAAAAAAAATATAAAGGGACAGGCTTACGTTTGTGAAGACTATTTAAATTTACGTATGTGAGGCCAATTTAAATTTTTGTTTTGAGGCCTATTTAAATTTACCATTGTGTAACTGAAGATGAGGAGTCTGATCAAAAGGCAAAAGCTACGTGTAATAAACGGTGCGGATCGCCAGTTCTGTGTCTTGAACTTGGCTTGACACACTACCGCGTATCTAGATTTCAGAGAAACTTATTTCATTTTGAGCGATAAATATTTAGTATTATAACGTATGTAATTTTGGAAGATAAACTTATTTGGAACTTAATAAATAATTCAAAATAAACTATTCTTACAGGTCAAAGGTTCGCGATGCAAGAGATGAAGTGTATGCTCAGTGAGATCGTTCGCCATTTTAAATTAATTCCCATTGAGAAAGGAGTCAAACCCGTGATCAAGTCCGATCTTGTTTTGAGGCCAGGAAAACCACTATACGTGAAATTTCGTAAACGATAGCTAATAATTTATTTCATAGTATTTTTGTATTGTATAAATAATTTGATTAAATGTATTTCTATTTTATATTGATTTTTTTTTACAACACCAGAAATATAGGTATTCAAATGTAAGTTAAATATGTATTAGTGGGAAACCCACAACCCTAGAGACAGGCAGACCTAGGCAATTATGCTACCACTGTATAGTAGGCGCCATTTAAGTTTAGCGATTGATGAGAATAGCTGCGCATCGGTAGAATCGCGCTCGTAATTGTCGTATTGGTGCGAGAAAGACAACACGACTGGGACAACCAATCAACGCTCGCGCACCCGACGATCACGCGCCCCGCGCGCCGCGCCGCTACCTCGATACCTTATTTTTGACTTCTGCGCAGGTTTCGTTCAGCGCGTACTATACCAAGCAGTCGTATAATAAACACACTTGACATTATACAAATAGAATTTATAAAATAAATGAATATTCCCACATGTTTGAACCAATTTCCACGTATCAAAGATATCTCCACTAAATGTCAGAGCCACATGACGTCGGTAAGATATTAAAATTCTATTTTGAAGCGTTTCACTTGAGTTTAAAATGAAAAGCAGTTATAAAAATATATTAAACATATTATTATATGAAAAACCTGACAAATGCTTGTTTAAAAGTTTATCTTTTAAAAATTGGATTTCATTGATAGTTCGTAAAAAGCATTTTTCTGAAGCCCGTTAAATAAAAGGTACCTAACCTTAGACTTTTCTTATAATTTTTCTTAGATTTTATTTTGAAGCTTAAATTCAGTTGTATTTTTTCTAACAATTATTATTTATTAATTATTTATTTATGTTCTTCTAGCTGCGACCTTCATATTAATATATTTCATATAATATACAAATTTTTCCATTCTCATGCTCTATATTATCTGTGTACCACATTTCATTACAATCGGTTCAGTAGTTTTCCAGTGGAAGCGAAACAGACAGAGACCTTCGCATTTACAATTAATATTAGTATGGATTGTAATTATTTACACAAACTTCAAAACCTTGAATAAGATTAAACAGACCAAATTATTCAAAATAAGTATTACTAGTACTATTTATTAACTTACTAAGTTAAGTATTTTAAAGACATTAATTGTTGCAACGAATTATCATGTAAAAAAAATAAACTTACAAGAATAAGTCTTTTAATCTTTTAATGAATTATGAATTCATTAAAACAACTTCATTACTCACGGCTGTATGCCATTTGGTCCTCAATTATTTTCCCGATAATGACAAAAACATGAACAGAGCTCTGGAGAATCGAAAACAATATTTCGTGTGATAATTTATTGTAACATTGTTTATCACAATAAAAGGATTTCGCGTTCGCTCGCTCTGATTGTTCGAACTTAATCTGTTTGGTAATCTTCTTTTATGAATATTTTAATATTATAAATGTAAAAGTTTGTCAGTATGGATGTTTTAGAGAAAGAAAGAATAAATGTTTTTTAAAAATACGCAATCACGCATTACAAGCAAGCAAATAAACAAACAGGGCAGGAAAAGGGATACGACTGTGTTACTCTGGAAAAATAATACCGTTCGGTAAAGGTCGCGTCATTTATGTTTAGCGCTGGACGAGAATTGCTGCGCATCGGTAGAATCGTAATTAACGTATTGGTGCTCAAAGACAACACGACTGGGACAACCAATCAACGCTCGCGCACCCGACGATCACGCGCCCCGCGCGCCGCGCCCCTACCTAGATACATTATTTTTGACTTCCGCGCAGGTTTCGTTCAGCGCTAAAGATTCGTGACGCGACCTATAATTTTGTTACTCTTTCACGCAAAAACCACTAAATAGATTTGTCGGATCTTTGGCATGCAGATAGAATAGATTCTGGGTTAAAACATAGGATTCTACTATCCCGGGTATTGCCCGGGAACAGAAATTAAGCGAAACAACGGCACGGCTAGTACTGTGATATTACAATAGGACTAATCATTCACAAAAAAAATGAGCTGGAAAGTTTATAAAGAGAGCCCATTTTGATCTTAAAAAAGCCCGACATACTCGTGATACTTCTTGCTATAACAAATGCGTTGTAGCTAGTTTAACATCAGGCAACACTGTCCTCTTTTTCAAAGTCAAAGTCAAAAGTATGTTTATTCAATTAGGCTACATAAAGTAACACTTTTGAATCGTAATAACAAAACATTTACCACCGGTACTTTAACAATTAGGCCGCCATCTTAACGTAAGAAAGGCATCAGTTAGCTAATCATTCAACTATAAGGAGTATACAAAACTAAGCTGCAACTTTCAAACATTTCGTTTCAATATACGTTAAAAGAGATTTTTTTAATACCTACCATAGAATAACATACAATAGCGTCTGAAAGAGCTTCTTATTGTCCGTACGATTCAATTTAACTTTCCATTCACGTGTTTAATGTTATAAAATAACTTCGTAACAAGTTTGTAATTTTATATGAAAGTTTTCAAATAATTTGCTAAAGTTTGTTTACATTAGGAACAATTTACAGAAAAGGTCACATTGGACGAGTTATATAAACTAATTTCTTTATAAAACAACTGTTTTCTTTGTATCTAACAAAAGTTTGATGTTCAAATAATTATTTATTTTTAATTGTTACTAGCGACCCGCCCCGCCTTGCTCGCATATATTGTGCATTTATATTTATTATACATACTATTGAATCATTCAA
>JADANM010007051.1:345601-356275 GCA_026213755.1 Eurema hecabe | reverse complement strand
GATATATCAGGTTCCTCCGTAAATTTTTATAGGTGTTTGTTTGAATACACGTAGCTTGATTATTAACGACAAACAACCACATTAATCTTCTTCCAATTATTGTTCAAACAACAGCAATTTACTCACGATTAGTTTTTATACTGCAGACGTGATTACTTCTGGCTTGAGATCAAATGAGAAGCCTGTATATTTGAATCTGCACTGAATTTTCAATATATTGGGTGAATAATCTTTTTTATCTGTAACTAACCAGAAATGATGCATATCTTATCTTGTCGAATAAGAAAATATATAATTGATTATAACAAATTATATCACTATGTGGATGTAAACAATCTTATGAAAATTGTTGTTAATAAATCTTTATAATATATAGATATAGATTATTAAAAAAATGAATTGCAGTTCTTTAGTTTCGCTAGAACTCGAGAACTTATCCAGAGATCTATCATGTCTTGGTCTTAAAATGTTCGTAAAAATCTAGGGAAGGTTTAAAAAGATGTATAAAATTCGAATAATCGCCGGAAAAACTTTATTTCCCATTTAAACCTTTAAGAAACAATTATAGATCTAATTACTGCTGCACAAAGTTGAAATTTAATAGAGAATAAAACTTTCTATGAGAATTCTGGACCTTCATAGTCAAAATGTTAAATATTGGTTGTCAAATAAATACGCGTGCGTTATAACTATAATAATACTTACAATATATTTTTATGTAATATAATATATAATAGTCGTGCGAAACCGAGGCGGTCTGCTAGTATAGATTAATAAAAACATGTTAATAAACATAGACGTATAACACACAGAATGATAGTCCCTTATTAGTAATTATTACCGATTATAATCGGTTCGTCGCAAGTGAAGCCAAAACTGCATACGGGTTGATGCGACATATGTGCATTAAATTAAACCACGTATATAAAACGTACCTAATACTACTGTCGAATAATTCAAAATTTTTTAACATCAAAAATAAAAAAGTTTTTTTTTAACAAAGTAAATAGTTTACAAATCATCCTCATATGAAAACACCACCGACAACCAACCGCCGCCGACAAGCTTCAATATTTGATTACATTACGTGTTTAAAGTTTCAACTCACCCGCACAATATTGATACGTTATTTACGAGTATATTAGTAAATGTGTAGTTATAGCACGACATCGTAATTTTCTTTAAATATTCAATTACAACGATTTACAATATTCACTTTTTAGTTTATGAAATGCTAAAATAATGCGATCTTTTATTTAATGTATAGTTTTCATATCGGCGTGGGAAAATTTAAATCTATGAATACGCTTGTAATTCCTCTTTTAATAGCTAAACTGTGATTAAAAGTATATTATGTTTGCCCCATGCCCCATGCCCCATGAATTTTGAGTATTACATTTATTGAAACTCGAAAAATATATAAAAGTAACTCTATTACTCGGAACAAAATAATGAAATATATTTAGTTTTGGATAGACTATCAGTCTATGCATTATACGTCTATACGTAGTTGTGTGATAAAAATTGTTGGGTTTTTTTGTTTGAATCTCTTTTTTATAATATTATAAAAACTTGCGTAGGTACCTAATTATGAAGTACAAAACAGCGACCGGCAATTACGATTCAGTCGTAATTGTAAGCTTTTTATAAATAAGAACATATTTACAGTTAAACATTTACCTTTATGCGTTAAAAATGTTATTAAAAACTTTTCATCGATATTTTTTAAATAACATTTACATCTTGATAATGATCATCATTTATCGTGGACTTTTATTAGATACGATATACAATATTACAAATCACATAATTGTTGAGTTTTTTTACAACATGGGGCCAAACGAGCAGGCGAGCCACCTGATGGAAAGTGGTCATCGCCGCCTATGAACACTCGTAGTCATCTCTTCAAAGCACCCCAAATCGTAATGCATTAGAAATACCCATAGGTCCACATGATATACCATCTACTTTATTTCTTTTTTATATTTCTTGACATATGTTTAGATGTCATATTGAGAGAAATTTTATATCTTTGTTTAAAGCTGTATTGATTACAGTTTACTATCTATTTTAATGTTGACTGAATATTTTCACGCGTTCTTGGTCTGATCTCCTTTTAATCATTTACAAGACTTCAGCCCCGTCTTACCACGCAAATATTTAATAGTATTGGGCCATCCATAAAGTACGTCACTCGTTAATGGGGAGGTATCACCGAAGTGTGACATCGTGTGACAAGGGGCATGGGGGGTCAATACTTTTGTGACGTCACATGTTAGTATTTAAAATACTAAAACGCAAAGTTTGGATGTGAATTAATTTAAAAAATGTGTGACGTCACATCAGGGGAGGGCTATAAAAATGTGACAACCTGTGACAAGGACGGGGGGAGGGGTTCAAAAATCCAAAAATTCGTGTGACGTACTTTATGGATGGCCCCTATTATACAAGTAATGGTTTGTCAATCATACAATATCATCAAAGAAACCTTTTGAATCAATCTAACTATAAAAAACCGCATTAAAATAGGTTGCGAAATTTTAAAGACTTAAGACAGCAGAAAGCGACTTCGATTTTATACATTTGACCACCGGGATCGTTGATCTCTCTTATAGTATTCTCCCTAACCTTAAAGAAATCCAAGTTGTATTCCTTGGAAAAAATGAATTTCGGAAAAAAAACTCCACTACTTAGCGGTGGATAGACATAAAATCCTTCGACAAGAACAAGTAATAATATTTTTACTTAAATAGAAAGATGGATCTCCCCAGACATCTACTACTATACATTATAGAAGAAGTGTATAAGAAACACGTATGTTGTCAATAAATAATAAAATAACTAGCAACATTGTTTTGTAATTCTAAATTTAGTTTTCAAAAATAATGAATTTTTGAAACCTTTAAATTATTATTTTTAAATAAAAGGATCTATAGAATGATATTTCAGATGCTGTCGTAAGTTTTTATGGTGTAATATTTTTATCAACAAATCACTAAAATCTATCATCATTTTTGCAACATCAAACCACTTACTTTTAATATCGTACAGCAGCTCTTATTAACTTCATAGACTTGCAAAATCACTTTTAAAAGCCGTTATATTTAAATCTCCACTAAATTTTGGCAATATATATGGTGAATAATCTTAATTATCTCAGACTACTTGGAAATTCTGCAGATAAATGTTAATATCTAATCTTGTTGAAAAACAAAATATATAGTAAGTTGAAAACGTTTTAATATCACAAGGAATTGGATACATAGTATAATCATATTTACATAACTGATATAATTATTGTTAATTTATTAATCTCTTTAAAACCTTGTAAATAAAAATTATTCATTAATTATTGACTGATACTGTAGGTTTACCATCCGTTCGGGATTTCCTGGATTTGTACTAATTTTAATAAACATTCAGGGAGCGTTAGGGAAGGTCTTTAGTAGTCCGAGTTTATAAATTTAGGTAGGTAACGAAGTCTTAAAAAAATAATTTTCGGTCTAATCCAAGTAACCAAAATTTAAGCAAAAATCAATTCAGTTGTTTTTGTAAGTGAACCTGTTTCGTTATTCGATACATCATATTCCTAATCTCAACTGTGTACTTCTTGTTCACAATCTTATAAATCTTAGCTTATCTAGAATAAATAGGAAATCAAACATAAATCGGTCCATATTCCAATATCTATATAGGGATACGGTTCCGGGGTATGACTGTAGACTATTTAGGAGTCTAACGACGTCTTTCCAACTAACCGCTAATAGCGCTTTCACGGGTACCCTTGCAGACTCTTCCGCCAACCCGACAGCGGCAGCCCAATGCATGGGCCAATAGCAACGTAGCCTGCACTTAGGAGCATAGGCCCTCACTGTACGAAGCAATTAATGCGACCCCATAGCCGAACGGTTAAGGAGGAAGGCGGATGTCACCGTCCTCTGAACTAAACGGAAGATCCTCGACCAGTCGAACCACTGACTGGCTAGAAGTTGTGTAGGCTATGTCTCGAACCCGGCGAGAAGAACCGGCTTAAGAAACTCGCACGGGTCCCACACTTTTTACCAAAAAAGGGGGAAAAATCATCTTTTAAAATATGCAAAATTTACAATTCTGTAACTTAACATAAGTATATATTAAATACATAATTGTAAGTCATATTATAATAGTGTAGAAGAAGCCTTGCAAGCAGCCATCCTACTCCCAAGATGTGCCATCATTTATAAAATCATTGACCGTAGGCTTTGGCACACAAACGTTCTTTTACTACTTTTTTAAATTTATTAATATAAAGGTTTTGAACGCTCTCTGGGATTTTATTGTTAAGGCGTACACATTGACCTTTAAACGATTTACTAACTTAATTTGATTTACTGGTGAACCCAGCAGGCTTGCACCGTAAGCTACTGATTACGTCAGTATTTTACGTACCTACATCATTACGTCATCGAACTTTTTAATCGTTTGAAAGATAATCGTAAGATTAATCTGTTTATAACCTGCTCATAATAATATTGATAATTAGAATGAATTTTTATCTATAACTATATAATTAATATCGAATTAAATTATTTGATTTTCAGATAAAAAAGGCTTGCTAATTTTTCGTGCATTTTTGACTTGACGAAATCACCGTTAATATATTTAAATTGATATAGAAACCTAAATAATCAAGTGAAAAAGGCATTAGTCTGTAGCTAGGTGTAGCTAGGCACTAGTCTGTGTGACAATGGCGCCCGACTGGCGTTAAGTGCGCTTGAATATGATATTTTACAGTATTTTCCAATCATATCCAACGTGTAATAACTTAAGAAAGAAAATATTTGATCGATAGGTCTATTAATTATTGTAGTAATAAAGTAGTAGTGATTTGCTAATTATTATCCAAACTATAGGTACTTGGTACTGTACTGCAGGAAACGAAAAGTCGAGAAGTTTTAAATATCCTTAGTCTCGAATAAATAACATTAGTGCTATTCAGAACTTGGCGTATTAAAAATATGTTATACTTAAAAACATATTATAAACATATTATATTTATCGTAAATAGAAAATAGTCATATGCTTTTATTTGAAATTGGCAAAAGATTGTTGACCATATATTGCAAAACGTAGAGTAGGACAGCAACATACCAGATGGATCGAGAGCTGATAAAGATCGTTGACTTTCTTTAAAAATAATCAGTAGACTAGCATGACGATTTAAGTGTATGGTGCTTAGTTGAAAAATAATATATATTTAACCTCAAAACTAAAACAAAAACAAAATGGCGGCAAATAAATAAAACAACCATGTCGTTGTCTTAATCACTGTTTGTTTTAAAAACGTTTATTATAAATTACTTACAATATGATAACCTCCTCCTCGTTTAATTTTTAATGTACTATTATATAATAAAGTAGTCTATCAGTGAAAAGTATTTTTCTTTATAAGAAGAATTACCATAGATATTATCGCTCAGCAAATCGTACATACAAAGGTTTGTCCGGTCGTAACACAAGATCAGACTTGAGCTCGGGTCGGTAACCTTTTTTGATGGGAATTAATTTAAAATGGCGGACGATGTCACTCAACATGTATTTCATTTCTTGCATCGCGAAGCGTTGACCTGAAAAGGTTTTGTGATTCAAAATCCTCAATTATATAACGTATGTTGGATTTACATAATAACATGTATGTGACTACATTCTTCAATACCCCTTTTTGTTTAATTATTTTACGTTGACATTATGTCAACTGTCAATTTTATCTGTAGTCATTACTGTATTTGTGTACATCTATGTTGCATTATGTATGTTTATTATCAGTTACTAGCGGACCCAGCAGGCTTCGTACTGCTTCAATAAACGTTTGTATGGGAAATAGAAAACGGCTGATATTATGGTTTTCCCGGCAATTATTCGAATTTTTCCTACCTTTTAAACCTTCCCTAGACCTCCACGAACATTTTAAGACCAAGATAAGATAAATCCGTTCAGCCGTTCTCGAGTTTTAGCGAGACTAACGAACAGCAATTCATTTTTATATTATCAGTTATTTTAGTACTGTACGCGCCTTAGCCGCCTCTCACATTTGCAGTCTCACTTACTAGGTGTGCTGGAAGAAATTTCTTTTTAGAAATAATCTTTACGTGAACAATAAACTATAAATAAATAAATAAGAATGACGTCAATTTTAAAACATCCCCCCCCCATCTATCATTTGCCGTTCTCCGCAGAACCACCCCCCCCCCTTAATTTAGAATGACGTAATATATGGACGGCCCCATAGTTCTGAAGTACGTAGAAGTTGAAAAATATTTATTATACTAGCTGTGCCCGCGACTTCGCCCGCGAAGAAAAGTGAGTTTGGGCAGCATTTTTGAAAATGTCTAACCCGCGCCAACAAACGTTCAGCAAGTTCAACGAAATCTTTAAATTGCCATAACTTATTTCTTAACCCATTGACATAAATTAAACACTAAATGTTAAGTGAAGCTTACCACAATATATAATTGAAAACCCATCTAGATAGTTATTATAATCCGTTCCTGAGATTAGCGTGCACAAACAAACAGACAAACAGACAAAAATGTAAAAAATCATTGTTTTGGGTTCTATTGCGTTAATGACCTTTATTATATTTTTTCTCTTATATCTTTCATGTACAGACAGCGACTCGTTACGTTTTTATTATATGTATGGATATTGATTATTAAAGTTTTGCTTGAGTGAACCTCGCCTCATGTCACGTGACTATACCATCGAGGATGTCTAAGGATCAGAAATACAAACCGATGCAGTTCCTGGGCCCGGCGCTGAAGGGCACGTAGGCGAAGTGCTGGTGGTGGGGCTGCAAGAAGCGTTCAGGTCGGAACTGCTCCGCCTCCGGGAATAGATCCTCGCGACGGTGCATGTCGTAAATGTGAACCGTTATCTCCGAACCCACGGGGATCAGAAGATCATCTTAAATAGAATCGACATAACATTTTGAGGATTAGTTACGTCTTATCCAATTAGGCTACTACGATGTCAACACTTTTGAGTCTTCATAGTGTTAAAAAACAATAATATACTGCCAGTTTGGAGAGCAGTTTCTATTGAGAGAACCTGCAAGAGATTGGCAGTTCTTTTAAATTTTCCTTGCATCTATGCAGTCTACTAACTCAGTTTTAACGAGGGATTTAAATAGTAGTGTAGCCTAGTTGAATAAATATGGTTGACTTTGACTTGACTTCGTTAAAGCAAAATAAATCTTACCCATCATAAATTCCTCAGTCACTTGTCTGCCAATAAAAGGCGCGCTTGGGTACAACCTTAGTATCTCCTTGATAACCGCCTCCAAGTATTTCATGTTAGCAACATCCGATGTGTTAGCGGGCCTTGAGGAATCCCCAAATATACTCTGACATTCATCGTATATTTTCTCCTATAAATATGTTCAATTTAAAGAACTCTATAACTTCAACTAAGCTTTGTTTATAATTATATCTTATTATGGGTAATTTGTAAATGAGTTCGTGGATCGATTTTGAAGAGTAGTTTCTTAACTGACACTTTTATTTTTGAAGTGGGAAAATCCTCATAGAATACTCTTGAAACTCAGGGAGAGGACCATGGGATGTTAGACTTCTATCGACCAAAACTGTGTCCCTTTCTATAGCAGAGTGTGGAGACCTTCGCAGACTCTTTCGCGACCCGCAGTGAACTGAGGATGACCTAAGATGTCTTTCTTACTCGGCATTGCCACAGGAAAAGAGACAATACATTAATTTTACCCTTTGGATGTGTTCATATATTTTTGTAGTTTGTCGTATAACGTGTTTACCCCTTTTTGTTTTTTTTGGAAATTTTCGACTCACCTGTACCTCCTCGTGATCGGCCAATAGCATAAGACCAAACGTCAATGCCACCGAAGTTGTGTCGTGGCCCTATAAAAAATTAAGTTATTTTAACTATAGCATTCTATCTCTTTCATACTCTATAGGACAAAAACGGCAACACCTTCAACTCATAATGATAGAGATTTTATGGCGGATTGGGATGGGCCATTCCCATATTCCGAAATGTTTCTTACTTTATTATCTCAATAAAGGCATATAACAAAAAAGTTAAATATAGAGGCACGGCAAGTGGCAACCATATAACATAGTCAAAAATCTCTTCAGTATCAAGTTGTATGCACTAAGCTATGATCGTGGGGGATCCTGTCTACTGTTTTAGAATTCGGGACGATTCAGATATAGCAGATACTCAAAAAGTTCAAACTCTAGTTCTAGAACATATAAATAAACATATAGAAGTCGTACCCCGCGGATTGACACGCGTAGTTCCCGGTCCCGGCGCCTTACCAGGATAAGTATGTTAACACATAATAATAATAATAATAATATTAACTCTTTATTGTACACACAAGAAGAAATAACATAACAAGCAGCAAGAGAAAGAAAATAAATAGTACAACAGGCGTTCTTATCACTACAGTGACTCCCAGACAACACATATCTATATAACTAACTAAATTAACTAAATTTTAATTAAAAAGGTGCAGCTGTTTTTACGTGAAGGAATACTTTGACAATTATAATATTAGTAGGATAGGATTCACACCAAAACGAACCCGGCTAGGAAATAACGAGGTGGAATTTGATATAAAAAAATCGATCCAATTGAAAACAGTGTCATTAAATTTAGCAATGGCGGCGAGGGAACGCTACGGTAACATAAATAAGTCTATTCAATTGAAATAGCCTTGACGCCTGTTTCAATTTGGTCTATATTGAACTCACTACTACTGTGTCAATGACTGATTAAATACTATTGCTTTCTTGAAATTTAAAGTAAATCATAATTATTCCAATCCACTCCAGTGCTGTCTGCGCTCCGCGAGTGTTGATGGACGTCGATGACCACTTTCCTTCAGGTGGATATTTCAAACAACAAAAGCTAATACAAAATTGGTTTATCTTTTGAACTCTACGATGCTGACACACAAACAAACGCGTTAATAATTATACATTGGAAGTGATTTTTTAAGATCATTGTCACTAAGCGATGATACCGTTCGTCCAGATGCGTCCAAAGTCCGAAATTACATATATTTGTCTCACTTGTAAATATATGCACAGTCCACAGCAAATTTGATGAACTAATTCAATTTCTTCAGAACTCTAATAATATATTTCACATAGAAAAATTACCTTTCCTGAAATTACAACAATATTTGCCATTCTTGTCATGACATGATATTAAGCCACTCAACAAATAAAAGAAACCGAAAAAGGTATCAAACAAACCCTTAATAAAAATGACGAATGTGTCAACATATTATCCGTAAATCTTAATTCGTGTTACATTTTGGTTTCTTGTCAATTTTCTCGACCTTTTCAAATAATCTTAATTAAGAATGACGTGCTCAGAGCCAGTTATTGTTTGCCTTAATCATTTCTTTATCAAAATAGACTTACCGCAAACATAAAGGTATTCACTTCTTCCCTGATACCTTCTTTGTCTATTTCTCCTCTACTCTCCGCTTCTAGCAACAAATCAAGTAAAGCCAATCTCTTTTTCCCCCCATTTTCTTCATCTTCGTCGTCTTTCTTCTCCTCGGCACCTGAATCCTTAAGCTTCCTTCGTTCCTCGATTACTGAGTCTGTGAATTGGAAGCTTTGTTCCAAAGTCTTCCTGAAGGCTTTTCCATACGATGACATGAAGAAGAGGAAGTCTGGATAGAGCCAGAAGCGTGCAAGCCGGTCCATGAGACCTGAGGCGAGGGCTAGCGCCGTCCTTTTGTACTCCTTTTTTGCTACATCCCTTGTTTTCGAACTACCAGCCATTGCGGTTTCTACAAAATTTGCGAAGCGTTAAAACAAGCATAGTTGTAACCCTTGTTGCGTCAGGAATAATATAAGTCTATCGCACTATAAAAAAAAAGAAAATTATTTAGAAATCATGTTTCTTATGTGAGAATATACTCTCTATTGACTTGTATGAATGTGTGCTGCCGCTGCTGTATGCAACACTTTTTTCGGTTGATTTGTATGTACCTAACATATCTATTAAATATTAGAACATTGGGTGTAGACTGTAGATATAACATTTGAGTAAATTCACGTACGACAGATAGCATATAGAGTATAATCGCTGAGGAACGGCATGACTTCCACCTGGTCCTCCCCCCTCTTCAGCCTCCCCTGCAGGTCCCGCACCATGTTCCTGCTCTCCTCCTCGAAGACCTTCGCAAAGCCTTTCAGAATCTCAAAGTGGAATGCCGGAGTGAAGACCTTGCGACGCTTATGCCAATCAGCACCTTATAATTTTAGATCATAGAATTTAGCTGAAGTTTTCCAATCTATCTACCTAGATAGATTAATTATATCAAACCTTTTGTAATTACATGAACAGATATTGAAATGGATACCTCAGTGTAATAAGAAATCGAATCAAATACCAATGATGGAAAATTAGGTTTTGACAATAAAAATCTCTATCTCCTAACTGATGTTTTAACAACTAAATAAGTGTAAGTAGAATTAGAACCTTAAAAACTAACCTGAAGCAAAAATCGCATAGAATAAAGTTTCCAAGTAACCAATATTAATTTGGTTATTTTTGGACAAGATTTTCGATTTAATAAGATTTTCAAGTACCAATATCCTTGTTATTTAAGAACTAAAAGGGCGTTTCTAGGGCGGGGGA
>JADANM010007051.1:276517-322173 GCA_026213755.1 Eurema hecabe | reverse complement strand
TATAAAAACATGTTATTGGTTTGTGCATTCCTCAATATTAAGGATTGCAACTTGCAAGGCATTTATCAATTTGAAAATCGCATACATATTACATAGAAGCAAAAAAAATGGTGTTGCCTGTGAAAAATTATGGTCAGAAGGAATAAATATACTTATAATTATATTGTCAATAACGACTTATTTTAGCGGGAATATTTATGTTCCCTTTAAAGATTTATGTATGTGCTACAATTATAAAATCGATATGTCTATGTAATCTGTGAAAGTCGTATGCCACAATAACAAGAGAAAAACACAACAAGAGTTAATTTCCCATATTTTTATACCAAGCGATTGTTGTATATAACTTTTGAATTTCCTAGTTTTAAGCTTCCGCAAATCATTTGTCGTATAATAGATAGTGTTAAATCAATTGTAGCTAATGTTAAGTGCTTTAAAGAAATTATGAGGTTACAATATCAATTACAATAAAAAACTAACCTGTTTCCTACAGTTTTTTTTGGTGTTGCCATAATGTATATATTGTTTCCCAGTTACGGTACCTTTCTTGGGATAACCTACAAAAAATGGATGAACGACAAAGTTCTCCTCTAACACAAAGAAATATGATCTAATTTTGAACCCTCATTTTTTTTTGGGTAATGAAACAAAAATATATTTATATTGCTCCAAATAGTTTGTATAAGTGGGATTTACAAGTATTATGAACTTTTTCATCAACACAATAATGTTATACAATTATATAAAACCGTTATAATTGTACCTGTCGGAAAACGATCGTATACCAAGCAAAAATGTAGCTATACTATATCTATGTGTATTAAAGTTTTTCGCTATTTATATGAACTTTTTTGCAAACGAATAATATAACGCATGGTTGTGTTCTATCAATAGTACAATTACTGTTATAGGTTATTTTATTATAAAGGAAGTGAACCTATAACATGATATTGTCAACAAAGCTTATATCACGGACTAGGGTAGTTACAGATAAAAAAACATTGTGAATAGTTTATCCGTTTGAAAAAAAAACTGGCAATGCCTCTTGCCTTTTTGCCGAATTTTCACACAAGCTCAAAGTAAAAAAAAATTGTTAAGAATAAACAATAGCTACTAATGTATTTATTTTTCAAGTTTGTGAATATTTTATAAGAATTTTATTCTAAGTATTCTGATTTCAGTGTATTTTTAATTTTCATAATAATTGGTTTTATGACTTTAATGTACAGCTTTTAACGCAATAGAACTGGTGTTTTTTAAACAAAGTATATCTTTACCATGATAAAATGTTGAGTTAATTTTTTTTTTAATTTTTCCATTATCCATGACCATAAACAATAGCACCGAATTAATTAAACAATTTTTAAAATGATAGTTATTTCTAATACGTTTTTTTTTGTTTATCTTTATCTATAATTTCGGTAATTGGACACAATCTGATATAAATGGCATGCAATTACTTTATCAACGTATAAAATCCTGTGTTGTCATTATACCAAATAATGTGTTTTAATATCATTTTTTTTTATGGAATGTGAATGAAATCTTTATTTCAAATAGGAAAATATCCTAGTTAAGAAAATATAGGTACAATGAAACAATATAACGAATTTTAAACCTACCTACAATCTTTATTTTATAATTTGACAGTTGTTCAATAGTTTTTAAGTTACAATTAGTATTGTGTACCTTAGATAATTTACTTATTTATAGTTAAACAAAATAAAACTGCCATGGAATGTTAGTCTCACTTATTTGCCATTGAAGTATGTAAAACATTTTTTATACTTTTCGCTAATAAACATCAATGCTATTTGCTTATTATATACCTGTATCAGATAACTATGTTTTGTATACACAATGCTAAAGCACAAAATAAGTGATCTTAAATTTTTAATCTGTAAAACTGGATGCACATTTGCTGTGCTCGTTGAGGTTAATAAATTGGCAAAACATTAAGATTATTTTATTTACTTACCTCTTCTCCCCAATTTAAATAATCTCATGAAGTAACAAAATTATGATGAAACGTGTTACATTTTCAAGCAAAACTACTGAATGGATTTCACTCAAGTTTTGCATACAGGTAGATTAGACTATGGAAAGAAAAGGATATTGTCAATTCTGGTATTGCCCAGGCACGGAAAATACAAGGGGCACGGCTCGTGTCATCCATGTATGCATATCATGCAAGTTACAAATACCAAACAATAGTGGATAATAATCCGTTTTAGCAGTATAACAGTACTGCTCTGAGTGCCCAGTATAAACAATAGATAATTCATATAAGGGCTCAAAATATTATTTCTGTAATATTAACAACATAATTGTTTACCATACTTCATCTTCGAATCTCCTGTATTCTAAGCCGTCCTCCACGTTGTCCTTTTAAAATTAGTTCAAAATACTGTCTTCTAACTACCTACCTAAGAATAAAAACTTTATATTATAATCTTATCAAATTCGCTGAATGCGATGGTAACATATAATTATTTCTAATCTGCGATGATAAATAATCTTTACTTGCTCTATTAGTCATATTTTATTGATTATGACCTATACACCTCAATGTAATTGTCTAGTTTTAAGGATCCTTTGCGTAAAAAAAGGTAAAATAAATAAATGATAAAGACCAAATAGCTCGAATTCCAACTACAAAAGTCAAAACGTCAGCTGTCAAACTGACTTTAAGATATATCTACCAGATAACAGATTACTATTTAGTATTTGCATTTTGCTATTAAATATCAATTAGTAAATAAAAGTTGAAACTCTGTACAATGTATTGAAATTAATTAATAAGTGAAAAACGTGAACATAAAATAATGGAATCAAAAGAGGTATGTGCTGAAATAGAAAATGACGAGTTTTACAGTAAATTTCTCGAAGGCACTGTTAAACCTCTAACAACTGATAACATTTCGGTAACCGATCAAGTAACCAGACTAACTGAAGGCATTAGTAAACTTACAAAAAGTTTAGAAACGCAAGTTTTAGCTAAGCATAATGATTTGCTTACGCAAGCGAGTCATATATCGGATTTGGAAAGTATGTTAGAATCGGTGAAAACCCAAGAAGAATCACTGCTACGTGGCACGGAAGGTTTAGCCGACGGTATCCATGCTTCTTACGAGTCTCTAGAAAATCAGACACGAATGCTAGAACGAGTTCAAGAAACATGCCAACTTTTACGACATTCTTCAAAAATATTAGTGTTATGGAACAAGTTACAAGTTATCCAAGATAATCCCGCAAAAGAAGCAATGCTTCTGTATGAATTAAACGAATTGTTTGGTGATTACGATTTTGATGGCATAGTTTTACTTGATGATGTTCTTAAGCAAGTTCGTGAAAGACGGACACAGCTACTGAATTCTTCAACAGAATTACTGCAAACTAGTTTGCTGAATGGAGATAAAGCTAAGCTCCTCCAATGTTTTAAAGTCTTCCACAATTTGCAATGCACAAGCGAACAGATTGATAATACTGTAAAATCTATACTAAAAAAATTGCAAAAAGAAATACATAATGCCCTTAATGTTCAAATGGTATCTATTGAAGTAAAAAAATCAAGTTCTGGTCGTATTGCACCAGGAAAAGCTAATATTATGAATGCCCAAGATTTTAAAATAAAGCTATGGGACAACATTGAAAAGCTGTTTAAAGGAGAAATGTACACCAGTTGTGTTAAAGTCATAATGCTACAGAATGTAGTGAGCGAATTGCACGCTATAGGCAATTTCCGAAATATCGCTAAGAATTTTTGGAATGAACTGTGTCAAATTTTCAGCACTGAACTAGACAAAAGTCCGTCTAACGTAAGCCAGTCCATTGAAATTGATTATGCTAAACTATTAAAATGCTTCAACGATTTGCTGTCTTCACTCAAGTACAAAAATCTCGAAATGAATCGTGTATATTTTACTAAATGGGAAAATTCGTTTTTGTCAAAATCTCTTGCAAAACTATTGGAACCTGTTCGAAGTATGTGGCATTTAAATCAAGTGCCCAATATGGATCAAATTGATAATGCAATAAGAGTAATTGCCGAAGCGTTGAGCATTTCTCTTGGTGACAAACAGCTAAGTATTAGTCTTGCTTACAGTGTAGCAAAAAGCATAAAACAGATGCACGTTGAGACTGAACAAAGGCTATCAATGGATAGTGATGTGGCTCAAATAATAGAACCACCAACTAGCTCACAACAAAAGAATGCTGACCTTTGTAATGCTCTTTATTACTTCTCATCACAAATTAATAGAGTCCTTACGAACATGAATTCAATGCTACCCCCAGAGAGCATCCAAATAGTTCAAAACAGCCTAAAAGATATTTCCAGTTTACCAATCCTTCAAATGTTTGCAGAGTCTATCAAAAACTCCCTATTCATAATACTTATGACCATGCATGACGAACAAGACTTTGTAAGGACTGAGGATCCTAGCAATAAAACATTATCATGTTCTCCATACATGAAAGAACTACAACAATTTGTATCGAGATGTAAATCTATATATCTGTCTATGTTTCAAGAGAAGTCAGCTCTTAACGAATGTTGCATAGCTATATCTAAAGCTTGCATAGAGAGATTCATTCAACATGCGTCTAACGTTCGCCCTTTAACATTGTACGGCAGAGCAAAGCTTCAAGCTGATTGCAGACATTTAGAGCTATCATTATCGCCGTTAGTCAGTGATATGATGGATTTAGGTGACCATTTCCGCCAATTAAAGGCGCTACAGTTAATTTTAGAAAAAACACCACAAGAAATTGCCAAAAGTCAGTGTGAAGGAGCGTCTTTACCTTATTCCTTAGTAATGATGTACATTTTCTCGTATGCTGGGCCGCAACTGCTAGCTCCACATACCTGTGCTGGCTGGAATATACAAAGGCTTATGCAATGGCTTGATTCCCACAAGAATGAACGCGATCGGCTTGAGTTTGTTGCTGGAGCCTTACAAAGGTATCAGAATCATGTGCGACAAAATCAAATCACTTCATATGATGAAGTATACCCCATTCTATTGCAACTTCTTGAAGATGGAAGGAAGCTTTTAAAAAAGTAATTATCTCTTTGAAGTTAAAAAAATTATAAATATAAAAAATATATTGTATAATAATATTTATATGAAAATATCCAATGTTATTTATAAATAAAAGAAAAAATCTTAAAACATGACATCTTTTATTAATTAAACATATTTACATACAGTAACTGTAGGTACTTATTAGAAAAACGAAATGTCATCTTCATCTTGCGTTAAGACTTTTGACTTGCTCATAGGTATCTATAACAATACAATCTTTGTATAGTCTTTGGTTAGCATAATCAGTATAATCTATGCAAATACACAAGGAATTTTTTATTGAATAGCATTATTTTTTATCTGTAACTATCTAATATAAATTATGTTAAATCCATATTTTACTGTCACTTTCGGATTCAGCGTTATTTATTAAAGATTTTTATTTATATTTTGAACTAGCTGACTCGGCGAACTTCGAATCGCCCTATAATCATGAAATATCAAAAAATGAAATGCTAATCTTTTTTTACATAAGAACCCTCTCCTAATAATAACAAATATAACAAAAAAAAATAGTTTTTTTTTGTATTCATGTCGTAACAACGGAAAACGGGTTTCATTTTTATATTATTATTATTATTTAGATTTTGAATAACAAACTTAAATTTTTCATTTCCACAAAGAAAAAAATACGTTTAAATACTCAATTTTTACTAGGTAGCCTATGCATGAAGAAAAGGCGAGAATAAAAACTACAGTACTTAAAAAACCATATTTATTCCATAACAACTTACAGACGCACAAAATACACATTCTCATGTACATAAACTTAACTACTGTACCCGGCGAGAAATAATAATCTTTAGAAAGAGACCCTATTCTAATTTCGGTTTCTGTAATGCTCTCTCTTTCACTCAGTTATATCGATCGTGAAAAAGAGAAAACTATATTTAAAGACAAAATACGTTGACACTCTCTTTCTAAAGTTCATAGGGTAATATTTACCGCCGGATATTGTAAATGCTACAACAGTCTACTTAATACAACGAATTCGTAAATCATACTTTATATTTACATAGTAAACATACAATAATATATTTTTTAAAGTTTACAAATTATAATATAACTTTACCCATTCAGTACAGCAAAAATTTATACAATTTATAAGTCAAAACTAAGTACCATTAGGATAATTTGTCTTTTAAAATAAGTCAACTTCTTTTGAAATAGATATTTGTTTTAAAGAGACTTCTATAACCTATGTTTCAAATTAGCGTTGAGCTTTTTTGGACATAACATATATGTAGTCTTGGTAATTGAATAAGAAAGACAATTAACAAAGAAAATGTTCTTTTAAACATATATGATCACCCAATTCGGGGGTGAGGTAGAGTGAGAGGGGAGCTTGCCTATTGTATACGTGGGGGAAAAGAAAGCCAAGCAAAATGGCGATGCAACGCGTTACGTGATGCTACGATTTACATGAAGTTACCCTGTAAAAAGATATGCGGGACAAACAATATAAGGTATGAGGTTAAGTAAAAATCAAAGTGAAAAAAAATTTGAAAACATACATGTGTATTTTAATCAAAATACCAAGATCCTAAGGCGGTTTCGGTCGAATTATTTAGTGAATCAGTTTGTCATCTCATAGATTTGAGCCACTTGACTGCTTGAAGAGATAATAGGTTTGTCAAGTCAAGCCTTTTGATAGCTTAACAAGCCAATAGATTGGACTCAAGCAGTTTGACAATTTAAAAGAACTACAATTTTAACTACTACATGTGGTTGTTACAGGCTTGAGTCAAGCCAATTAATGGCTTAAAGACTCATAAGTCGCGCTGCGAGTTAAATTAAAAAACTAATTGTTTAAATACTACACATGTTTTTTTAAACTTGAGTCCAGTGGCTTGACGAATTGATAGGTAGTACTATACCTACCTTCTAAAGGGGCTTGTTTAAGGACTGAATCAAGTTTGATGGCTTGAAAACTCAATAGATTTGACTCAAGCTGCTTGCTTGCTGCTTGGGCTTATTTAAATTTTGAAACAAGCCAATTAAAGACTCATGACTCACACTGCGTGCTAATTTCAAAGAACTACCAGGTTTAACTACTACACATTTTTTGAGGCATGAGTCAAGGGATTTGATGGCTTGACGACTCAATAGATTTGTCTCAAGCTGCTTGACACTGCTGCAGTTAAAAAAGAACATGGGTCTGATTAAAGTTTGAGCCAAAACAATTAATAGCTTGACGTGTCAAAAAATTTGAATCAAGCTGCTTGATGAATTGACGGTAATTTAGTTTTAACAACTACATAGGCTTGTTTGAAGATGTCTTTTCGTCAAACCTGATCGAAAGCGATCTTGAACACGTCCGCGTAGTCGCTGACGAAGTGCACGTCGATGTCCTTCTTGATGAAGTCCGGCAGATCGTCGAAGTCGCGGCGATTCTCTTCGGGCAGAATCACAATGGACACGCCTACGCGTTTCGCCTGTTATAAAGAATAAACATTTTTCCTATTATTAAAATAAATTGATTAAAAAAAGCAATAGCGTTAATATAAACAATACTTCTTCAAATCTCGTTTCGCCTGTTTTAAAGTATGTACATATTCGAGACTTAGGATATATACAATTACAATATATTTTTTATATTATTAAAACAAATTTATTTATAAAAACTTCTATTAACACAAATACTATTCTTCCTCTAAACCATAAGGACCCTCGACCAGCCTAACCACTGACTGGCCATTGTTAGGCCCCAATAGTGCGGTGTCAACAAGTTGTATATTATGCTAAGTCTCGAATAAGTATAATAAGCGATAATCAGAATTCTGGGCATTACTGTAGCTTTAGGTACAGCACCACCATCGCTACACTCTATGTCTATCTGTCGGTCTCTCCCATTCTTTCTTTGTCTTTCTCTCACTTTCAGTCCGCCCATATCTCTCTCTCTCTCACTATCTCTCTCTCTCTCTCTATAACTCTCTCTCTGTATCACTATCTCTCCCAGTCACACACACCGCCACACGCACGCACCGCAATGATCTTCTCCTTGATGCCGCCGACGGGCAGCACGCGGCCCGTGAGGCACAGCTCGCCGGTCATGGCCAGCGTGCGCGCCGCGCGCCGCATGGCGAGCGACAGCAGCGCCGTGCACAGCGTCACGCCGGCCGACGGGCCGTCCTTGGGCGTCGCGCCCTCGGGCACGTGGATGTGCAGGTGACTGGAAAACATATATATGACGATTTAAAAGTGTAACTATATGTGGCCTAGTTGAATAAAGATACTTTTGACGTTCACTTATTTGGTTTTATAACATAGGTGACAGGCGAGCCACTATGAACACTCACAGAGCTTGACAGACAATTAATAAGGATAAAAATGCGAAACATAATTTATTTAACATTAGGACGTATTATGCACATCTGAAGGCCCCAAAAAAAACCAAATCATTTCTTATTTACTATGTATATTAATTAAAATAAAAAAAATATGACGATAATATGTCTTGCTCGATGCAAGACTAGAGTTATAATAATGAATATTTTTATGAAGACTAACAGAACAATATCGAATTATTTAATTACTAAACAGTGATTCAGGCGTTTCCGTAATAAATGCATATACACAGCGCCATCTAGTCCCACGCAAAGCAGAGCTGGTGTTATGGCAGCAAGATAGCAGATAAATTACATATAATATGTACATACTTTTGAATACATAACAACACTCAACCCTAGAAATTATTTCAGAATATTTCTTGTAGTACGAAGATGGTTCTTAAATCAGAGAAAAATATTAATTAACATTGCTCTAGACTAGAGACTCGCAGTAAATTAAACATTAAAAAACTTTATAAATACATGCATGCATACATAAGTACACCTAACTACACTTGCTTGAGTGTGGGTGCGTATGTCCATAAACACGTCTGTGTTAATTCGTGTACGTGAATGTAAACTTGTTTTTGTGTCAGTGTGTGTATCTGAACGTGAGTTAGTGTGTGAACCTCACTCATGTCTGTGTGTATATTAAACTGACTGCGAGTGAATGTGAGTTAGTGTGTGACCCTGACTGTGTGTGTGTGTGTGTGTGTGTGTTACTGTATGAACATGACTGCGTGCGTGTGTGTGTGTGTGTGTGTGTGATAACCCCCAACACACCTAGTATTAAGCAAATTATTATCAGGCTGATGCTGATGCAAGAAGTTCCTAGCTACAGTAAGCGCGATCCTCGCCGATTCCTTCATCACATCACCGAGGTGGCCCGTTAGCTCCAGAGACCCTTGAGACACTTTCTCTTCACGCATTGGATTTCTTATCGCCGTTTCTATGTATAAAGTGCTGCCACCTGTAAAATTATTTATTCTTTAATTTCACAGTTCTGCTTACTGACTACAATGTACAAAGAAGAAATGTTATAGGTGGCCGAAACACTGATAAGTGATCTCTTTATATAAATTTGGAAACAAAAAGACTGGACTGAATACCAAAACATGTTAATAATTGCTTAAATACACTCTCACACAAAAATATTTTAAGGCCTTCAAAATATTAAAAAGCATTCATACCAACATCCAATTATTATTACATATAATCGCGCGCTACAAAAGTAAGCAGCGAGTTTATTATCTTAACTTTACACAAGTTTAACAGGTAAGACCTAATTTGTTCATTCATTTATAGATTAAATCATATATTTATTTATTCATTTACGTATTTTTAATTCAGTCATTTATTCATTCATACGCTAATTCATTCATTCATTCATTCATTCACTCACTCACCCATGGCGGTCCAGGCGAGGCCCATGACGACGCCCGGCGGCGTGACGTCATACATGCGGTCGTGCTTGAACGTGGGCTTCCCGACCAGCTCCGACAAGTTATTGTCGGTCACCACTAGCGTCTCCGCCTCCTGTTTCACTATTTTGAACGCAACTTTACGTGCGATCTGAAAAATATAATAAAAAGTTAAAGACTTAAAACTGTTAATCTTAACAATGATTCTGAATAAGTAACCATAAAAATTGGGGTTCCATTTTGTTTTTTTTTTTACTTTTACAGACCCGGTAAGTGTACTATATGATTTAAGAGTAATTTACTTTTTATTTATCTCAATAAAGTCACGAAATAATAATATTGAAAAAAAAAGCTATGGAAGTTAAACAAGTCGCTACCCACGTTCAACAACATTTGCACTAAGCTTTTATTATTGAGGACAGATAATGGATTATCTACAGTTTCGATTGCTTTTTATTGACAAATTTTATTTATCGAATAATAAAAATAAAAAACTTTATTATTATATTATTATTAATTTCTTAGACACAAAATTTCCATACCTTTTCAATGTGTTTCTGCAGATTCCTCACACCACTCTCGCGACAGTAGGACTTGATGAGAGTGTTCAGTGCTTCGGAGGTCAAGTCTAGCTGGTCGGCGGTGAGGCCACAGTTCTTCTGCGCAGTGGGGACCAGGTATTGTTGAGCTATAGCCAATTTTTCTTCAGCTACGTAACCTGAAATTTTTAATTTGTATTAATAGTTTTTATAAAATAGGCTACATATTATATAGACAGCTAGTACTGATATGTACAGTATGTACGCAAAATTTCACAATATAGGGGCTTTGGGAGTCAGAATTAAATCAGAAATCTGACCTCAAAATTAATTAATTTAGATGTATTCACACTGCGTTACTCTCTGCTACATATGTAAATCGAAAATGTTATTCCATTTATAAGCTTTACGAACTATTTTAATTTGTGTTTTTAATTATAATATTTTAAAGCGATGAACAATAGACGTTTAATCAATGTAATTGGTCTTTTACCGAAATAAATTTTTCACCAAGTGGTAATCTTAGAATAACTAAATTCATTGATTCATTCACGATTGCATCACAGTTCCTTACTGATTTTTGTTGTGTAAATGATTGTTTCGTAATACCATGACAAATCAAGTCTTAACTTAAGTTGCTCCCTTGAACAAAAATTTATTTACCTTCACCTTTGACTTCAAATATAAACTTACCCGACATATCAATGAGTTCCATCCTATCCCGGAGGGGTTCCGGGATCATATCGACCACGTTGGCTGTGCAGATGAAGAGCACCCTGGACAAGTCCACGGGTACGTCCAAATAGTGGTCCAGGAAGTTGGCGTTTTGCTCCGGATCCAGGAGTTCGAGCAGAGCTGATGATGGATCGCCGTGAACACCTCTGATGGAGATACATATATTTTTAAATAAAACTACTAACACTTATCCAGCGGTAAGTTAGAGAGTGATACTAATTAAATCGGAGATTTATTTTTTTAGATTTTAAAGTTCTTAATATTTACACTGATAATCGGTAATGACTTTTAAGAAAATCTAAGCAAAAGTGTTACCAAGATATAGACTATAGACCAATTAGTTCCTGCATTAGAAACTAAATGTTATAATATGTGTGTGATTGAGACAGGTAGCATTGGTCCTATAGCCGAGATGTGCTGTCCCAATGATGTGAACTTCACTTTGAATATTACCAGAGGTTTGTTTTGGGTTTTGAGTTTGGAGCTATAAGGGTTTTTCTTTAGGACTCCGAACCATTTAGGACATTCCTTACGTTTAATGGCGAGTGGTGACGTCATATCGCTTTTAATAGTATAATCACGTGTCAGAATCTATCCGGATTAACACTCACTTGCCAATCTTATCCACCTCATCAATCAGCACCAGTGGATTCTCTGTTGCCGTCTTCTTGAGGCACTGCACCAGTTTCCCGGGCATGGCTCCCACGTACGTCCGGCGGTGTCCTTTGATCTCCGCCACATCCGTCATACCCCCCACCGAGAAGCGGAAGTACTGCCTGTTCAGGGCACGGGCTATAGATCGAGCTGAGGACAACATTACGACATTCAAAATCTCTACTAATAGACAGGATGTAAAAGAATTTACTCAGAAAATTTTAAGAGTGTATCTGCCAATTATTCTGTAATTAGAAGATGCCAGTTGGAAATGTTTTGTAATATCATGATGATTTAAGTGTTACTATATGTAGCCTAGTTTGGATTGGATTTCAATTATGTCCACATTATTCAAAATTTTGCGTCAGGATCAAATCATTTTCCCTACTTTGGGGATACTATCTACTATTTCACTTTCCAAAACTTTTTACATCCTATATTATAAAACAAACTTCCTTTCAAGAACATAAAAGTTGTACAAAGAATAAACTTTAAACACACATCAGTAGGTACATAATTGTAACAAGCAGAAACTCACCAATACTTGTTTTGCCCACTCCAGGAGGTCCATGGAAGCAGAGTATCTTCCCCTGGGTACTACCCTTCAGCTGGGACACCGCTATGAACTCCAATATCCGTTTCTTGATATCCTCCATGCCGTAGTGGTCTTCATCCAGGATGACTTGGGCATCTTCCAGTTTCAAGTTTTCTTCGGAGGTGATACCCCAGGGTAGGGATGTCAGCCAATCGAGGTAACAACGGGTTACACTGTAGATTAATTTGTTTATATTTAAATAGGATAAAGTTATATGTGGCAGTTATTTTGTTGAATTTTTATTATATTTACAAAAATATCAATTCATAAAACATCTGATGTAACCGTTAGGCTAGCACAGTTAACTTTTAAGATCAACGATGGGCAACTCATTCGATCACCCCAGGTCGTTGAAGAATGCAAGCAATTTATTAACACTACTGGAGATCTCCCAGAGCACACCTGTATTTTTGAAGTACTTAGCCCTGTATAAATTACGTATAATACAACACTCTATGAAATGTATAGTAAAATACTGAAGTATTACAATTAAAGGAAGACTTCAATATACGCACTTAAACTGCAGATTGTTTGTTTTTTAACTTACTGACCCTTGTTTAAATTGTAGGACATACATGTTTGTTTTGATTATATGGCAACAGTTATCGTATATGAATCTTTTTTTTAGTTTCCATCAGCAAGCACAAGCAACCTTGTTTATTACCGTTGCCCGTGGCATACTCAAAAGTTTGAGATAGATATATACATATATACACGCTTGTTATTGGCGAAATCTATAAGGAAATGCCTTAAAATATATATATACTTACTTGAACTCCGAACTGTGACTTTCCAAGAAGTTAAGTTTGTTCAATTCCTCGTCAATAACCGTTCTGACTGCAGTTGGTACTGTTTTATCAGCCAGTCTTTCTCTGAACTTCTCTCCTATTGCGTCTTTGTCGTCCTTCTCTAGACCTAATTCTTTTTTTATTACCTTAAAGCAACAAGTGACCTAATGTTTACATTTCATCATTCCAGGCATTCTTATCGGCATTAGTACTACATCCCAATTTCATTGGAATTATTCATTGGAATACAACATTAGTGACATTCACAGGACTAAGAGAAATCAATTGACGTATGAATCATAAAAATCGGCCCAGGCGTTTACTCTGTATTGTGCTTCAAAGGAAAAAACATACATAGACTGATGAACACATTACCCTCCTTTGCGGCGCGCAGTCGGGTAAAAAAGGAAGACACATACTTTTAGCTGTTCATGTAGAATATATTTTCTGTGCTGTTGTTTGACTTTTTCTTCCACTTCTTTACCAATTTTCTGCTGAAGTTTCGACAGCTCATATTCTTTCTTCAAAAGTGAGAGGGACATCATCAGTCTTTTAGGAATCTGAAATGAAAAAAAATTATGAATACGGCTGCAAATATGAACTGTAATTCTTGTATGCAAAATTTTAATTGTATAAGAATTACCTACCAAACAGAATTTTAAAATCTTTATCAAGATCACATCAAAAATGTCATAGGCTACTTGTAAAATAATAATAATAATACGTCAGGATGTTTACTTTACCACAGCACCATCTGCCGGACTGGGCATACTAAGTATTTACGAGTACATGTCTGCATGTATATACAAATATTATACACTAATGTATTTTTCTATTTATTTATTTATTTATTGAGTACCACCACATCTTACATAATCAAATATACACAAACAATTACTTTAGGTAACAATTATCTATTATGCATGACAAAAACGGTGTACATAATTTAGGCCGAAAACATATTTTTTTAAAGGCTTTATATAATAATAATTATTAATTAATTGAAAGGATTTTTTGAAGCTAAAAAAAAATAATAAAAAATATAAAATAAGGATTAAGAACCTGTTTATACTATGAATTTCGACGTAGTGTTTGAACCATTTATAAAATAATTTAAAATATCTAGAGAGGGGATTCGAACCCACTACCCCTAACTTAAGGTAAAGAATGCAGTTTTGTTACCACAGCACCAAGAGGATCTAAACTAATGCGACACACTACATACATCCATTTCTTCAAGCACAGCTTGTAAGTCAGCCGGTTCAGCTCCCGTCAACGCTGCTCCCAAATCGCTCAGATACACCGGATTGTCAACAACTCTCTGCCCTTGTGCTAACATGTGGTGAAGGGATTCTCTGTGACATAGAAAATAAAACGTGTCATACGTTATTAGAGTCATATTTTTAAAATGCTATTTGAACACATTTTCATTTACTGATATAATAAAGAAGATTATTTGAGTTAAATTATGCCTTAAATATAAAAAATACATTGTTGTGTTACTATGCATTAAAAAGGGTATATTAAAATAAAATAAAAAATCTTTATAAACTTACCGGTATAATGGATTTAAGTTAATAATATCTCTGATAGTCTTAATAACTTCCTGTGTCAAGGCCTTCACTTCTTCATTTTGTTGGAACTTCTCATGCATCACATTCTCAACTTTAGCCATTAGCACCTGGTCGGGCGGCGGTTTCTTAGTCTCCTTCACTTCTTTCTCACTGTCATTCTTCTTTCTGGAATTCCTGTATTTTCTTCTCCTTCTCTCTGCGTCTGTCTCTTCGCGGGTAACGTTAAATTCCGTGTTAAATATCGGAAATTTCAGCTTCATTTCTGAAATGACATGCATTTCAGAAATGAGACTGATGTGTGTTAATGTTTATTTATTTAATAAAAATTAATTACATTTTATAAAAAAAAAAAGATCACAAGCAGATTATTTAACATGTGGCTGTAATTATCACTTTAATGTTCAAAATAAATTAACAAGCCGGTAGGATCAAACCCATAGATAAATAATAAAAAACGATTGAATATAATGATTCTGTAAAATATGATCTCAAAGAAAGAAAAAAGTAAATACTTGCATATATTAAAACTCAATTAAACTGTATAATTTTATAACCCTAAGAACACATGATGTAATCTTTGTATGCTAATAAAATCGTTGGGTAACAACATCAGAGGGAGGAGGATACATCCTTTATTTTGGTATATAATATATTTGCTGCTTCAAATTAATTTTCAGCGCAATTCATAATTGGCTCATTAGAAATGGTCATAACAATTTTTTTTATTCAATTCAATTTAACTCACCAGCTGGCCCTGTTTCAATTTCATCTTCAATAAACTGTCCAGTGATCTTGATCCTCCGATGAGCCATCACCACGAGACGTAACTTGAAGTCCATATCCTGCATTTCGTGTATCTGTGCGAAAACTCCGACTTGATGCAAGTCATCCAGATTAGATACAATATCTGACTTCTCATCTTCCTTCTTGCGGAGAAAGATACCAATATATGGTTGATTGAGTTTAACTTTACGTCTAATGAGGTCTATTAGAGCTGGGTTAGAAATCTGGAATTAAAGAAATCTTTATTAATAAATAATAATTAATAAATTAATTATAAATTTTTCTTTTTTTATATACAACATTTTGTTTAATTAAATACTTAAAACATATATATTTATTGTATTAAATACACTTGCAATGTGTAACAGAAGTGTGTGGTCATTTTTTGCATGATGTTCAGATGCACACAGATAGTCTATAATATACAAGTCCCCATATTAAAATAAACATATTTGGGATTTTTCATTTTGTTTATTTTAATAAAATTAATATGAAAATCAAAACAAAAGTGTTACATCACTACACAGTATAAGAATCATATTTGAGTTACCTACTCTAAGCTGTTGTGCTCCTGGTATCCATTTGGCGCTGTCAATGGGTGTTGCGTTAGCCTTGCGCAAAATATTGTAGTTTGTTGTTAGTTTTTCACTTGCACAATATCACATAACACTAAAGTTATTGATTTATTTTAGATGACAATTAGATACCCCATTGTTAGAAATAATTTAATACAGTTATTAAATCACCACACCAATGTCTTTCGACTTACATTACAACAGTCTGAACAGTCTTATTACCTCAAGATTATTATCAACATGCTCAAATTTACATCTTTGTAACTTGTTCACTTCACATATTTGATTATCACTGCTAGTCTTTGGTATCATTGGTAGTTACCAATTGTACCGTACAGAACCGTAGGTGTCGTTCACGAAGTCGCTACAAAAACGGCTCTAGATGTCTCCCACCTTGTTCGATACACATATTTACTCGCCGAGACATCGACGAACTCAGGCTTCGCAACAATTTTGTTGTAATAGTCCTGAATGCATCAACAATTCGGGACTGCATCTCTTCACGAGTATCACATGCATCCGAGTACACCTTGTTCTTTACATAGCTCCACAAAAAGAAGTCAATCGGTGTCAGATCCGCTGAACGGGGAGGCCAAGCAACAGGCCCGCCGCGTCCTATCCACCGTTCGTACCACGTATCCAAATATGCGCGCACTTGCTTAGCGAAATGCGCGGGTGAACCATCATGCTGAAATATTATTCTGGCGTATACAGCTACAGGAAGGTTTTCTAGCTCTTCCTCTAATCTGTTCGCCAAGAAATACAAATAATTTTCACTATTTAAACTATTTGGTAAAAAGACGGGTCCAATTAGCACTTCACCGATGATGCCGGCCCAGACGTTAATGCGCCACTGGTGTTGACGACTGGCTTGGGCAGACGCATGTGGATTTGCATGTGTCCACACATGATCGTTGTGGACATTGCTTATGCCACCCTGAGTAAAAGTGGCTTCACCCGTCCATAAAACTTGCTTCTCAAAATTCGTCAAAACTGCGACCTGATCCCGATACCATTCACAGAACTTAACGCGTAATGGGAAATCGGCAGAAGTCAATTCTTTTGTACGCCGGATATGATACGGGTGTTGACCGTCGTTACGGAGCACACGCCACACTTGCATGTGGTTAACACCTAAGGCAGCAGCAGCCCGGCGCGTACTAGTCCTAGGGTTCGCCTCAAAATGGTTCAAAACCGACTCTTCAACGTCGGGGTCCAGTCTAGGGGGTCGGCCTTCGCGGCGATATGCATTAAAAGATCCAATTTCGCGTAGTCTCATCACCATCTTCCTGAAGCATTCGAAGGAAGGAAGCCGGCGACGTTTTTCCACGGGTCTACCGTCAATAAATCTTTCGAAGTACAACCGACGAGCCCCCCGAAGGCTGCCACCAGATGCACCAACACAGAGAATCATTTCATAATACTCACTATTCGTAAGAGACATTCTTTAAAGATAATTTAATCAAAAAAAACAAATTCCAAATCACACTGATCGACCGAAATCCGTAAGAGCCACAATCAACAAAGGTCAATGACAATCACAATGTTCACGTGACAGTTGACAGTTGACACGTGGACAGCATGGGTAGTGGGTACAGTGACATTTGAGTAATTCCATCTCACGCTTATTTCATTTCGAAACAATTTAACCCGGAATACAGGAAACAACATATTATACGAAGATAAAACTGTTTTATTTTGTATGCTTCATTTAAAAATTATTTTATTTCTTCAGAACTATTAAATTATCGTTTTTTGTACGACCCTGTGCGACCTTTGTACTACAATATATAAAAATGAATTGCTTCGTTAGTTCGTTTATTCGTTAGTCTCGCTAAAACTCGAGAACTCTAATTACAAAAACTCGGTTGAACGTATTCACCTTATCTTGGTTCTCAGAATATAGACAAACCCAAAAGTCGTCGCGGTATTTGGGATGGAAATTATGGAATCTTTTACTACAGCTGCACGGGTTACTAGCACGAAATTTTTTATGTCGTGACATTAATAAATAATATTAATTACAAAATGCCGTCTTGCGTCGTGCAACCTGCTAGAAATTCAAAGAAACAAGATGTGATCACATTTCACGTGTAATTTGTCCATTTAAAACTATATTTATTAATTTATTGACATTTGATTATATTTAATTATTTTTTTGACAAGTTATGATTAGCTTTTAAGCTGAGGCGTCCTTATCCTTAATCCTTATTATTTTATTTCTTGACCATGACTGATGAGTCCATTTCTTAAGTATTGCCATTATAATGAAATAAAATTACCCATTATTTTTGACGTGAAACGTTTTTAAAATAGCGCCGAAACAAACGGGTACCAGGTTTAAAAAGTGGACCGTATAGAAAATATATCATCGTAACTTATTAATTAATAAACTATTAGACTTACAATCAATGTGGTGTGAATATTTCACTTATATAGTCAGCTCGTTGTTAAAACAGCGTCAATCTTGTTTACTTTAAAAGCGATTTGCTAACATAGACGTTTCACGTTAAAACTAACGGCCGTGTGCCCCGGCGCAGCCTAATAACATAGTGTATTTTTTATTCGTGTAATATTATGACAAATTAGATTTACGACTTACAAATATCTTTCTATATATTTGTTGCTATAAGTGTCAATTTCAATAGTCATTTAGTCAAATATCACCCGAAAATTCGAAAGGCATTCCCGAGCTAGCAACAATACGCGCTGGAGAAGTGGGTTTGGTGTGGGATGGGCAAAGTATGTTTAGACTCAGTAATGCAATGTAAATAGCACTGAATGCAGCTTCTGGGATTTTCTGTATTCTGAAATGGCAATATGCTATAATCCTAGTACTATTTTACTGAATGAAAAAAACACATTTTGTTTTAAAGAAAAACAGGTTAGCGCTTGACCACAACTCTGATGTTAAGTGAAATTGTGGTCTAAGGTGGAGGCGCGTACCTGTGAGGTAGCTTTCCACTCTCCACTTGAAGATCCCCAGGTAGTAGGTATCAGGGAACAGAGGTTCCGGCAGAGAGTTCCACAGTTTTGCATTACGCACCAAGAACGTGGAAGCAAATCTTTTGGTGCGTGCATGCGGTACATCTACTATATAGCGATGTAGTCCTGCCGAAGCTCTACTTGTCCAATGGTGGAATGGCGAAGGGGGTATAATATTATGCAGTTCCGTTGCACACTCACCAAAATGTAACCGGTAAAAGGTAAAAGACAGGCTGGCTACCTTGCGACCAGTAGATGATGAAAGATGAAAGATGCGAACAGTACTCCATGCAGAATCTGACTTGAGCTTTATGAAGAGTCATTAATTTTTCCACAGTGAAGTACTGACGCACCCTTGAGAAGACGCCGAGTTTTTGCCGCTTTTTTATTTACTATTGTGTTAACTTTTGCTGCCTTAAATTAATCCTAATAAATTGAGACAGTTAGGCAATATCTTTCCCAATTTTAGAATTTTAATGATAAATTAAAAAACAACGTCTGGCTTATAAATAATTCAAATGAAATTAATTTTTATTATATTAGTTAAAAATTAGGTATCTTTGCGATCGCAAAAATACCTAATTTTTATATGACCATGCATTTCTGTTACATGTTGTATACGTGTGATGTGTATTGTAAACTGTTGCTGCTCATTCATTGCAAAAAAAAACAATGATTTATCATTTTAAGCAGATATTAAAATTATTAATCATTAATTTTTGTGATATTAATATATGACGGCAAATATGAGATACCTATTAAGTATATAATCACTACACTATGAACAATTCAGATAGTAGACATAAATAATAAATACCTCAATCAATTTTATAAATCTTGGAAATACTGGGTTTCTATTAATAGCTATAACTGGGACTTGAGGCCACACTTCCGGCACAGCGACTGTAGCTGGCAACTGGCTGGAAAATATGGGGGTCTCCTCTTTGATATCCTCAACCTCTTCTTCCTCTGGATCATTCTTACTAGAATACTGCCTTATGTTTACCACCTGTGAAATGTTGTTCTGTTTTAATAATAATTAATATTTTTTTGTATGAAAATTAAATTGAATGGGGTTCAAACTAAAATAAAGAACAGCCGAAGCTATTACGAAAAAACTAAAGAAAGTTCAAGTCATTGATAAGCTATATAAAATTTTCAACATACCTGTTTATATAGCCCAAAACTGTTAACGTTACTGCATACACGACAGTCTGTCAATATATTTCCATTAAAATTATTTAATATTCTACCATTTAATGGCTTACAAGACAATTCTGATGCAACTTTAGAAACATTTCGAGATAGTCGCGACGAATACTTTATTTTGGGACCCAAAAACACGGTCTTTCGCATGATAGAACTGGCAGTGTGCATTTTGCTGTTATAGCGAACACCAAAAAATATTCAATGAATACATAAATTCAGCTAAAAAATACTTTTTTTTATTTGTGTTAAACTATAGGTTATTTTTCCAGATTCTTCAGATTTAAATATCAGTTTGACAATCAATGACAATTGACAGCTGACATTGACTTCAAGAGTAAAATGGTGCGTTCCACTTATGCCCGAAGGTAGGTATTCTATTCTATTCTTGGTGAAATGCCGTAGTGCCTCTATGAACGTAGATACCAAAATGTCATGTTTGCAATACAGATTACAGTCCCGAGTCCCGACTCCCGACTCCTGTCAATTGTCATTTGTCAATCAAGTGCCAAATTCATAAAAAATAAATGTATTGAATCAAAATACTATATTAATAATCACTTATTTATTTTTAGGCCGTTTTATCATAATACTATTGTATGATATTATACAACAGATTAATACCAGTAGCTTTAAAGGTTCCTTTATATAATTATTTAAACGTGTACATTCATTTATATATTATAGGTTATGTTGTGTTTTTAACTTGTTTATCTTTAAAGAAAATAATGAGAATGGAGTCAATAAAAATGGATACAAACAGATCAATAATAGAAGGACAAGCAGAAATACGTGTTTCTTCTGAAAAAGTGTTCTATAATCCAGTTCAAGAGTTCAATAGAGATTTAAGTATAGCTGTTCTAAGTGTATTTACTGATGATTATAGAAAGGAAATTGGTGAAAAAAATAAGAAAAAGAACGAAAGCAAATGTGAGGACGGGGAACTTAATATAAACCAACCTGAGGCGAGTTATGATTATCAATAATATGGAATAAATAACATAAAAAAACTATTTTCACAACATAGAACTTACACAAACAAATACATTTACTTTTTCTTTTTAATGTTATGTATCCACTTAATAAATTTTAATAATCTTGCCTTTTTTCAATATTCTGCTAATACCAACTATAAAATTAAAGAAAAGCCAACCTCTGTGTGTAAGAATTGGAAGCATTATTACCCAGCAGTTTCCTTAGTTTAAACATATATTCATTCTAATAATTATTGTTATTTTAGATACCAGTAACAATTTTGGAAGCCTTATCTGCCACAGGATTAAGAAGCATCAGGTATGCTAAAGAAGTGCCAAATGTTACGAAAATTATCGCCAATGATCTATCGGAGCAAGCCGTAAACACAATTAAGGATAATATTGTTTACAATGGAGTTGAAAGTTTAGTCGAAACCAGCCATGATGATGCATGGTATGTAAAAAAAATTCAAACATGTATTTCTTGATACATTGACTTAGCAAGTAGTATATATATATTAATATAATTGTGGAGACGTCTGCAAAAAATTAACAAATTCACATGTAATTCCATGAAACTTTAATTGAAGAATTAATTATTAAAAATAATTGTTTAAATACAAAAAAAAGTTTTGCTTAACAATAAAAATAGTAGCTAGTAAATTTAAGTCAAATTTTTTGATGTAGTAATTTATTTCACATCTATTTTAGTTTACTCATGATGAAACATAAGCCCTACTCAAAGAGGTTCACAGCAATTGACTTAGATCCGTACGGATGTCCGTCCATTTTCCTAGATTCAGCAGTACAGAGTGTACAAGATGGGGGATTGTTGCTTGTCACAGCAACTGACATGGCAATATTGGCGGGTAACTCGCCAGAGACATGTTATTATAAATATGGTGCTGTCAGTCTTAAAACTAAATGCTGTCATGAAATGGTAATTATATTTTTATGTTACCAGAAAAAAAAAAATTAAACAACTTAATTTTTAAAGAACATTGCTTACATTATGTAAAACTTTCTAATTAGGCATAACATTGGTTTAATTTATTTCATTGATCACAGAATAAAACTCAGTTACTAAATTATTATAAATTCATTCCAGGCTCTGAGAATATTACTCCAATCGATAGAACACCACGCAAACCGATACAGTAGGTACATTGAGCCGATATTGAGTATATCTGCAGATTTCTATATACGAGTATTTGTGAAGATACATTCTGGAGCTATACATTGCAAGAAGGCTACTAGGTAAATATAGTACTCCCAAAGAACTGAAAAAACTTATTTTATTATACAATATTATTTTTTTTTTGTTCATAAAAACTTTTTATTTATACTAAATGGTGTTGGTTTGTTCAATATTTTTCTTTAAAAGAATTATTAAAAAATACATTAAAATATAAGAGAATATGAGTTTATTGTTTCTTATATTTTTTATAAACTACTCAATACAGTCTGATCTATCTGTATGATAAACTTCAGCCAAAGTATTTGCTTGAAAGAGCAGGAAACACACATTCTTATATTTTTTTGAAGCTTATAACATTGTGCAATATGACATAAACAATATAGATATTAAAAAAAATTTCAGCAAACTGTCTATGGTTTACCAATGTGTAGGATGCGACAATTTAACCTTGCAACCATTGGGAGGCTTTAAGCCGAACCCCAGTGAAAAAAATCCCAATCAAATGAAGAGTTACTTGCCAACAGTGCCTCCGGTCGGCGAGTTCTGTGTTCATTGCAATCAGAGGCATCATGTAAGTTTTAATCATAAATTTTAGACTATGTAAAAACTAAATTAAACTAAACTAAAAATAAAAAATTGCAAACATAACTCGGCTTTTTTTACGCATTGCTCTAGGACTAAGTGGCCATACTTATTATGGCCACTTCCGGCCCCCATTAAAATGTCCGTTATAAGTGGCGCATTTTTTAATTAAAAAAATAATTAGTAGCTTAGCAGAATTGCAATTTATTATAAATCAAGTTGTGAATCTGCATATTAATATTTTATTAAATTTGGCTATGTGTTTTTTTCATAAGGGACTTTTAACACCGTCTCAAATAATGTTGTGCAAAGTGCATTATAGTGTTGCCATTAAAATATATATATAAAAATGAATCATTTACTTTATCTACTTTCAGTTAGGTGGTCCAATCTGGTCGGCCCCAATTCACAATGCCGACTTTGTGTCACGACTTCTTAGCTATGTAGAGGAAAATGACTTTAAATTCGGCACAGCAAAGAGAATAAAGGGGATATTGTCTGTGGTTCTTGAAGAATTACAGGATGTACCACTGTATTTTATCCTGGATAAACTCTTCGGGAGAGTCCATTTAGAGACTATGCCTATGTTGGTTATGAGGTTTGTTGATATTTAATTAATTTTTATTATTGCTTTGTTTATGGAATTGTAAATAATATGTTGGTAGCTACTGCTACTAAAGCATCGAACCATCGGGCCTAACAGCTAGCCAATCGTTCAACTGGTGGACCCTTTGGTTCAGATTAAGGTTACATCGTCCTTTCTCCCATATGTTGTCTGTTACGTTATATTATTTATACTAATATTGAAATATAAGCTCATTTGATTTCCTTTTTATTTCTTATTCTGTTAGCAACAAAGAAGATAGGTTTAAAAATGCTCGCAGATACGTTTAATCTTAAATTTAGCTGCAGCTAGTATGTAATTAATAAAAATGTCCAATAAAATCTATGTTTGGTAAGCAAGTTATGTTGTTGTAAATCCAGCATCCTTACTTATTAAATTGTTGCCAGGAATTGTTACGCAGAGTCTAATGAGTGTGTGTTTGAACAATAAATAAGTTAGAATTATTTAAATAGCAAAATTACAATGTTTTGATACTTGCAGATCAGCAATCATGAACGCCGGGTACCAAGTATCGTTTTCTCACGCGTCAAAAATGTCGATAAAAACGAATGCGCCCGCGCAAGTTCTCTGGGACATAATACGAACCTGGGAGAAGACACATCCAATAAAACCGGCCAAGTAAGTTTCTTAATGTTATGTTTATTGTTCCCCAAATTAGTTCTTTTTCTCTATTAATTACTTGTAAAAAATAATTCCTATTTTTTATTTTTTTTTATTTATTATGCTAGACACGAATAGTTAAATATAAATTTAAAAAATGCAATTTTAAGATACATAAAATCAAAATTTAACAATCTCAAAGTTGCCAGTACAGTTCATCATCACATCATTTACTTACCATAGACAAAATTTTTACTTAGGCTAGAATCAGATGAGGCAGCAAAATTCATTCTAAGTCAAGAAATAACAAGTAAAGTGGATTTAACTGAGCGCTCTGATGCAAACCCAAATAGCAGAAGAAATGGAGCTTTGCGCTTTCAGTTTAACCCCACAAGGTTCTGGGGACCTGGTTCTAGAGCTGCTATTAAGTAAGTAAAATATAATTAAATATGTATTTAGTTTCATGGTAATGAGAAAATAACTTATCCATTTGATAATGTGTGTATCTGTGGGTAATTTTCGATATTATTTTTTCTTTATGAGAGATTTTTTGTTGAAAATAGTAGTCTTGAATGTCTTGAATCATTAAGATATTATTAAAATGGTTTTGAGTAATTTTGAATTTTTAAATAGTGTATTTTTGAGAATATAGTTGAAAATGAATTGCAATTAGTTTTTTTCCGTGAACAAACATTCAACTTGATTTATGTTTTAGTGTGGGCGAAGGAAAAATGTCTAAGGCGATTCGTAATCAAAACAAAAAATGTAAAAAACAAGAGAAACGCGAGCGTTCGCCTCAAAGCGAAGAGGAAAGCAACAAGAAGCAACATAAAGACGAAAGTGTTACTGTATAATACAATATGTATATGACATAAATAAAATATGTTATCTATTAGCATTTCCTTTTTATTTATCCTGCCACTCAAATAAACTATTGTCTAAAATATATAAATTATCTAGAAAAGTTCATTTGTACGCGCTCCTCTTACTTAACAATCAAAGAAAACATTTTATTTATTACGCCTTGAAGTGCTTTAAGAAGAAAGCGTACATTTTTTTTAAAAGGCCGGCATGTGGCAATAAAAATAATCTTAAAAGCTCTGGAGTGGAGCTTTTAACCTCGACGAGTGTTAATGGCCGCGATGAACCAGTACATTCAATTTTCACTTTCTATCAAAAGGCTCGCCGACTCGTTTAGCCCCTATACGTAAAAAATACATGTTAACATAAAATTAAAAATTATTTCGCCAATATTATTTAAATTTCAGTTCGTAAAATTAATGTAAGATAGGAATCATAAATTCCATTTTTTGTGTATATGATCCTAGAGAAATATACTTGTATCTTGACTTAATATCTAACGTCACTCTAATCGCAAACACAACGTTGACATTTGACAAACATTTCTGTAATCTGTTTTGAATTTGACGTGATCCCGATCTCTCGGTCGCAGCTTTTTACATTTACAAGGAAATAAAATTGCAAGCCAACTAATTATTACATTTAAGATACGCGTTATCGTTTTCTTACTTGGTTAATTGCATTCGCCACGCCGCACGTGCTGATATGTTCATTGTGTAATAAATAATTTGTTTTCTGTGTCGACTTGTGATCTTTGCGTTAAGTGAATAATTGTTTTTATAAATATCATGTTCCCTTTCGTGATAAGGCCGTTATTAATTGCCTTTTTTATTTCTTATGTAAATGGATTGGATAGAAAAGTAAGTACTTATTGGAAGTATCGCATTTATTATATTTATTCTAGCTACATTTTTACGACCTTCGTAAAAACCTTTGTTTCGATTTCAACACCCACTTTTTGTATATTTTTTTTTTTGGTTGCTTATTTAGTTTTTTTTTTTTTTTTTTTTTTTTTTTTTTTTTTTTTTTTTTTTTTTTTTTTTTTTTTTTTTACCTTGAAATTTAAAAAAAATTTAAAAAATTTTTTTATATAAAAGAATATCCCAGCCATATTCTGTAAATTGTTCTCTTTGTTTACAGATTTCATCACAACTCAATCCAGGCTGCAATGACTGCTCTACAAATGCTACAACATTAGTATATGTGAGAGCAGATGGAACATCTGATACAATCCATCAGATATGGGACTTTACGAGGCACATTCCAACAATGATACTCTCAGTGGGAAGTTTGAATTCCTCTCTGGATATTAAATGGGATAGAACTAACCCAAAATCATTTAACTGGTCTGAAGAACCCAAGTATAGTTTTGCTACTGCTTTTGACAAAGTGAGTAATTGTTTAATATACAATTTTAATAGACTTGTATTTTAAAAATGCTAATTAGTAATTACCATCACAAATTATGAGATATTAAGGTTGTGTTTTTTGGAGAACATTGGAAGAATGGCCATATGATTAAATTGTAGTGAATTAAGTATTATTAGTCCAAGAAAAGAGAGCTTTAAATACAAATTTCAGATATAAACTTGATTGAGAACTTGTGATACAATAAAAGCAATCCTTTTCTCAACTTATGATTTTAGGATGCAAAAACTTTAATTATTTGTTTAGATTTAAGGAAACATATTAAATAAAAAAAAATAAAAAAATAAATTTGTCAAAGTTATTATTATCATCCGTTAGCTTCTAGTCACAATATCTCAGTTAATTTTGATTTGAGCCAAATACAAACACCCTGTACAAATTCCCTGGCAATACCAGTTTAAAGTATACAGTGTGTTCAGTCTTATTTTACAAAACGATATAACCAACACCCTCACTAACTTAACACAGGAAGAAAGTGATTGAGTTAGTAGCAGTTAAATTAATTAATCTTTTGTATTTTTTCAAAGCTCCCTATGGCTTTAACGGATAAACTATGAGTCAGCATTACTCATCCATATTATTGGGTTATATTGTTAAATGGTTTTTCTATAATTTGATATCTTGTAAATTATAACACACATGTTTAAATAGAGTGAATAAGCAGTGATAATGCCACATATAATGTAACCCAGTTAGGATGTTAATATATACAGATGGCTAGTATTTGTAAACATAGATTGTTTGTAGTGCGTCATTTGAGTTTAATATTACTTTGTGTTATAGATCTAGAATATAGTTTGTCTTAAATAATAGAAGCTCAAGTTTGTTTGATTCTTTGAACACACTAGTTTGAGGACTATAGGTTCGACTACTGGTTAGAAAATAAAACATAAGATATCATTTATGCTGATGTACATAATATACTTTATATATTCTTTTAAGAACTTATTTATAATAGACATTGACAGTGATGAAGTCGTCATTAAATTAAATTCTTCGTTTTGATGTAATTAAAAACTATAGAATAAAACAAATTTGCTTTCTTCATTCTATCCCTATGTATACTACCATGTTTAAAACTATACAACCTATTTGCTTGCAGTTTTTTTATCAGATAGAGTCATTCAAGAGGAAGCATAAAACATTCATAAATCCTAAGTCCTACCCGCAGGACCGCGGGTGGCTATTTATTATATAATTTTTTTATCAATAATTATAACATCATCTTAACATGTTTATGTAGGTAAAAAAACATTTTTAGGTAAAATGAATATTAACAATAATAATTGATACTTATAGATGAATGTAGTTTAATTTTGTTTAACTTTAAATTTATTAATCTTGGGGGAAAATAAAATATCTATTTTTTTTCCTTTTTCAGTTATTTGAGTATGACGACTTACATGACAATGGGTACATTGACCCCAAGTGCCCGCAGAAGGAGTACAGTTTCAAGAGAACAGAGTGGGTGCTCAAAGAGAGTATACTAACAGAGAATGAAGCTATGATTCACGTGGTTGGAACGGTCCATACAGAAAGACATCAGCGTAATGGAACTGTACATATAAAGGTAAATTAAAAACCGGCAATAACCGGTTTTATGTGATTTTTCAGTTTTATGACCATAAAAAAAATCACTCATTTTTCGATTTTGAACGTACATAATTTGGTCATGCTTATTATATTGAATGTTTCAACTACAGCAATGCATACATACTACTACAGCACGCTCAAACTCAAACTAATTCACGTTCCAATAACCTTCAGCATAATTCGTTATTGTGCGCCATCGAGTCGCACTATGCGTTGTTATTGGAAAACTAGGGAAATATCAAAAACAACGCTCTGTGTCTGTAGTTTCATTTGTCCAGCGTGAAATGTCAAATATAGTGTAAGTTAAGTGCGTATTTCCTTCCAGCTTGACTTGTTACCGTTCCGGGATTACGCAGTAGACCTGCCCCATTTAATTCACACAGCGAACTCGACACTCGTAGACGTGTCGCTAGTGAATCTGACAACCAGCAGCGAGTATAACGCCTCGCGGTTCTCTCTTCACTGGCTGATGGTCAGCACTGATGATGATGACGATACGATGCATTACACCATGCGCAAGAGTCTAGATGATGAGCATACGCCTGGGGTGTTTGAGGTGAGATATGAGATGATTATTAATTGAGTATTTATTTGGTTATGTGGAGGAAGGGGGATGTAACCTTCCTCTGTATCAAAGAGAGTAGATGGATTCCTCGACTAGTCGAATTGCTGTCTGGTCATAAGTCGTTCTATATTATGCTTAAGCACTAAAAACATTTATTTATCGAGCCTCTTATATATTTCCACTCAAATTCAGTTGCTGCTATACTAGCCCTCCCTAATGTATTGTGAAAATCCCATTTGTTTCAGTCTTTCCAGGTATTATTATAGCTAGACTTGTTTTTAATAAGAACTTGATCAAAATACTATAACCATAAGGTAATAATAGTTATTCATTAAAATATAAATTTTTCTATTGCAGATAGTGGAAATCAAAACGCCGTCACTGTATAACGATAATATCGGAGGGTATTTGCAGTTCAGACCAGTTGGATATAATTCCAATGAACGCAATGTTGCCAGCTCTACTATGGCTCACGTGTCAAATTTTAATAAGTAATTGTTTTTATAATTTAATTTTTCATATACCAATTTCAATCAATAAGTTAAAGTGGTTTAAAGCTTTTTATCCCCACTTTTTGAGTTACGTAATAACTTACTCAATATTTGAAGTATTCGTAATATGTATCTTAAATAATTAGTAAATGCTTAAAAATAAGTTTTCATTAATTCAATAAATTTTATGTAGAACAGCCGAATACAGAAACAGACCTAAAATTTAACACATTTTACTTCGAATTTAACACATTAACTTTCGATAATAAATTACTAAGTGCTGATTTTATCACTGTGAGCTTCGTTTTCCGTGGTAGTACCAGAATAAAAATATTTTATGTTCTAATCTACCTGCGTCAGAATCTTCAGCCAAATCCATTACTAGTTTTTGCATTAACAAGTAACATATCCATACCTGCTAATAAATGTTCCCTTTTATAATATGAATGTATATGTCACCGGAAAATAACAAGAACAGCAAATTTATAAATTTCCTAGGAAATTTATAAACCTTCGTAGGATTCTAAATGAGGGATAATTGAGAGACAAATTGTATTATTTTACGGCCACAATTTCGCAAATTTATCAATTTGCGACGTCTTGTGGTAAATTTAACAAAAAGCAAAGCTTTGAAAAGCTTTTAATTCTGCGCTTTTTTAAAATACGGAAAATAACACACTGCTCTCTGATTGCTTGATGTTGACAGTTATTCAACCGATCAGAGCGCACATGACGTTTGTTTATTGCTTATTTATTATTTTACGCGTTAGTTCGGTAAATTTATAAAATTGCGAAAATGTGGCCGTAAAATAATACAATTTGTCTCTCGTTTAGAATCCTACGAAGGTTTATAAACTTCCTAGGAAATTTATAAATTTGCTGTTCTTGTTATTTTCCGGTGACATATATATGGCATTTCAGAAAGAAGATTCCTCAATGGAGCACACTAGAACTATACTTTAGGGGCACTTCACAAAGTTTGCTAGTTCAAGACATGTTTGTGTCATTCGGAGACTCCGGAGATGGTTTCTATAAGCAACACAATTACACAGCTTGGTAAGATTTTTTCCTCCCTTTATATTAATTTTATTTTCACTACACAGTATAAAACAAAGTTGTTTTCTCTGTCTTTATATCCCTATGTATGCTCAAATCTTCAAAACTACGCAACCGATTTTCATGCGGTTTATATGCATAATATATGCGAGCAAAGCCGGGGAAGGTTGCCAGCTTTCATATATTAAGGTTTAACATAAATATTTTTATGGAAGTTTTTCTCTGTAGTTAATATAGCTCTTCCAAAGACTAGGATTAAGTTTATAATGTAACAAAGAAATAAATAAAATATTTCCTTAAACAGGTCTTTCACAATGGGCTATGGAGCACCGCCCGTAGAGAATTTCTCAACTCTTGTAATAGCTATAATAGCTTTAGGCTTAGCCGTTCCCGCGGCTCTAGCTCTATCAGGCGTCGCGTATGTGTGTGTGCGTCGCTACAGACACACACGCACGCACACACGAGCGCGCCTCACCGATGAGGACTGACTTCTGTAGACGTTCTAAGTTTAAATTCAACACTGGCAACTTTTGTTGCTCTATAAAAATAATGCACGGTTTGACATGACATTTGACGTTCGGTTTTTAAAGTTTGGTAAAACTGTGTAGACACACGAGCATGCCGCACTAATGAGGGTTGAAATTTGTAGATGTTCTAATTTTAAATTAAATACTGGCTGTTATAATTTTGTCATAAAATATAACGCACGGTTTAAAATGATACTGATTTGACGTAAAAAATTGTTAAAAATTATAAATTAATTTATAGTTTAAAATTTGATTGAAATATTATCATTGTGTGATGGCGCTACAGCAACACGCCACATACCCACCTACATGTGCATGAGCGAGCGATGATAATCGGCTTTTGTATATGTTCGAAGATTAAAACAATGCGCATAGAATATAATTACATTTGATCATAAAAAAGCAAACCACTGCACGATACCTATATTATATTGTGACGTCACGGTTGAGCCGTTACACTTTTAAATTTCGACTTAGATGTGCATTTGACGAAAATTAAATTTGATTTGTCCTGATTGAATTGACTAAAATTACCACAGAGATGAAATAGGATTGCGTGAATTCTGACCAATATAAATACTTACTTATTAAATTAATTGTTCTTTGTATGGTAGATAATAATTTAATTTGTATGTTTAGACATAATTAGAAAGTTTGATCTTTGCATTCCATAACCAAAAATGAATTTAATGTAAGAGAGAATCTTGTGATAAAATATTATTTAAATGCGAAGAAACATTCTTGGTGTGTAGGCCAATTTTTAATATGTAACGACTTTCTGTTTACCTTTGAATGTGTTCTAAATTTGACATTACAGATAAAAAAAAAGTATGTATACTTGCTTATGTATTTTAATTATTTTTAAACCATTGTGATATTGAATTATTATAACTATTATGAAAGTGTATTAGAAGTGAATGTTAGTTGTAAAGCTTTAGGTCACTGTTGAAGCAAACAAGATGTCTTCATTTCCTTAGATTAGCACATGACTAAGTTGGATTTTATATTTGAGTTTGACAAAAATTCGTTTTAAATATTATTGATATTAGTAAATATAAGGTTGACGGTTTTTATGTCTCCATAAATTCAAAAACCTAACCATGTCTATGTAAAAGCCTTAGATCTATAATCTATGGTTAAATAAATCTCAATATGTCATCTTTAACCAAAATCGAGGTAGACGATTTTATAAACATTTTATACGAAAACCTTAATACATTTTTTGTTAGATTTTTAGTCTTTTGTATTATAATAGATCTTATATTGCTTAAGTGACTTCAGTGTAGATCAATTTGTTTATATAGTTAATCAATAAATGAATGTTACATGAGTGACGTGTCTTATTTGAATATGGCGGCAGTTTTTTTTCTGGATTGACAGGCTAGTGAGCAGTCCAGCAGACAGCAAGTCCACAGACTAGAACCGCTGCCGTCCGGTGTCTCTAGAGGTAAATATTTGTAACAAAAAGGGATTAAAGGGAGCAGGAAAAGGAAATTGGGATCCCACTTTTCTCATTTATATGCTTGTCAGTTTATTTGTGAGGGTGGTTCCTCGAGTGCCGGTGCCTCTATTTTAGCATAACAAAATAGTAAATTTCTGAATATTTTAATTTTCGTTCCTTAATTTATTTATGTCCCAATTGCTGTGTACTGTGTTAGCCTATTTAACCGCGTTTTTTTTTTAATTTTTGTGGCTATCATACACTTACTAATAATACTTGTGTGTGATTGATATGAGTATCAAGTGAAATTTAAGAAATAAAAAAAATCGCTCAGTCTAAAATTTTATTTCCAAATGAAAGTAATCACCGTAGAAATACTTTCATATCTATTTGAAAATTATCCATTATCTTTTAACGTAAAACTTTCAAGTTAAACAATCTAATATTGCGCGTCTATCAAATTTAAAGTCCGCCCACGACGGAGCGACGAAGTTAAAATATTCACTGTAGTAGTTATCATCTTCTTCAATTGGACTTTCATTGAGTACTGGCGAAGGGTTCGCGCCATTTTCATTCTGTGGCGTAAAAAGCTGACGTTTCGCCATCTTCCCGCCTTTTTTCCCGCCATTTCCATTGAACTTTGTACCACTATTCGAATGCCCGTTCTTGAACCTCTGCCCCGAATTCTGCGAATTCTGTTGGTACTCCTGTATTTCATTCTGCAAGCCTTGCGAAATTGTTTTCTTACTCTTGCTAGATTCAATTTCCCCCATGGATTTATGTCTTGTTCTACGCGAGAATGTTTTAGGATTCCTTTCAGCTACCCAACGTCTTAACCGCTTAACGAAAGGGAGAACCATGAAGAATGCATTGGGCCCAACACCCATTTTCACTTTAGGCGTCATATCTTTCCTGTTAGCTGGCAAATCAGCTATAGGAAACCATTCACAGGCCTTAATTTCGTTTCTAGTTCTCGGCTGAAACACCGTGTCGCGCGAAACGTAAGCTATGATATACAGGCGGACAATTTGATCGTGAATAGTTGCTTCAATGTAATCTTGTTTGTTTATAAGATGAGATATATCAAAACCAGTTTCTTCTAGAACCTGAAAATTTTGGTCAAATTAAAACATCTCCATTCAACTGCAGCTGTGTTAGGTATATGTCACCGGAAAATAACAAGAACCTACGTAGGTTTCTAAACGAGAGATAAAAATGTACCTATATATATTTTTCAGTGACATATACACAATTTGCTATTGAGTTCTTAAGCACCAATTTTTATTAAGATAATATTTTCAATATTATTTATTATGAAAAATACTAATTAAATTACACTACTATTTACTAATTAAATTTACAATACTTTTTTCTCCGCATGAGAATTATAGCTTAGCCCTGATTTCAGTTGTGCTACCACTGCACAAAGCGATGGGTATATTCTTAATACATCAAATGTCTAAATAAAATTCTCCTACCTCTCTAGCAGCACACTTCCAAGGTTCTTCATCCTCATTGACCTTGCCTTTAGGGAAGCCCCATGAAGCCTTGGTCCAATACGACTGTACCAGTAACACATGAGTTAGGTCAGTATCCAGTATTATAGCGCCAAATGTCGGCACACTCTGCTTGTAACACCTCCAGTTATCTAACACCTCATCAAGGCTGCTCACGTGCTCTCGGAGTTGGGGAACATGCTATAATTATATTAATTATATAATATATAATTCCTTAAAAATCAAATTAATAAGTCTACAAGGATGCATGAAGACAGTACATGACTAATATAAAGAGAGACAAAGAAGAGAGAAGTGTAAAATCATTCAAAAATATTTACAACTTTACAGGAATGTATGGACGAGAATAGGCTAAGTTGATTGATTGATACAATGTTGAAACGAAATTTGTACTAATATAAAAATTACCTGAAAAATATGTGCTGCAAATTCCCTTATTCCACATGGATGAAGTCTAGTACTCTCATCCGTACAATAATAATCCAGATAGAACCAGTGAGCCAATTCAATTTGGAAACAAATTCGAACCAAATTTCCTCGGTCTTCGGGAGGCAAGTTTATAATAAAACGACTAAAAATATGTTCGAATAATTAATAAATTCATTAATATTAATTGATTTATATAGTTTGGTAAATAACTTACCTGCATAAATCGTCAAGAATATCAATTGGTATTGAATGTTTATTTACTTTAGAACTTGCCACTGGAAGAGCCATCTTAGACAATTCTGGTAGTTTCCTCAATTGTTAATATGTTACGAATTCTACATAGAACTACAATGTAATACAATAATAAAACTTTGTATATAACAAAAAAGTTTTTCTTATAAGAAATTTTCAATTTGACAATTTGGAGCACTTATTTTTATTGCGCATTTTACGTGATAGCAAAATAAATAAAATGCAAAATTATTTGATGTGTCAATGTCAAAGTTCAAACTCGAACATGACATTTCAAATTTTATAACACTCAAACAGATTATTAAAAATGTTACATTGAGTATTTCATTAGCATATCTTTCAAAAATAAAAGTATTGTTTTCTTGTTTGAAAAAATTTAGATGAACGTGATATGTATTTTTTTTACAAAATAGCAATTATTTATTAAACGCAATCTAACTGCTAACGTGTCAAAAGAATGTCAGTCAGTGTCAATGACATTGATTGACGACAAAATATATGAAATGTTGTCAAATCGTGCATAGCACAAAGTGTTAAAGAATAATATAAGTATTTATTTAAAAATTAGACAATTGATAGATATATCTTAACAAATAAAAGAACAAAAGATATAAGTGATAAACCATTAAATATTAATTTGATGGTTACAACTGATATAAAATGGATATAACACCGCTATTTAAAGCATGTATCAAAACAGTGAAAACAAGAAACAAGACGTTCGGTATTTCAAGTCCTACCCCAGAAGAGAAGAAGTCAATATTGCGAACGAAATCAAAAAATGGTTTTACGCTCGCAGCGAAAGATATAACTTCGCAAATAACAAAATTAAGGGATTTCCTATTAGAGCATCGAGAGCGATACTTAAACGTACTAAATGTTATATCTGGGGATGAAATGAGTGAACATGAGCGTGATCAAATTGATACAGGTGCTCAAAGGATTATAAATACATGTTCGCACCTTTTAAAAGAGTTTCGTAATGATAATCGTAAGTTATCAGTATCGCAACAGATGCGAGAATATATGGATGCGGTTATAGATCTTATAGACGCATATTTAAAGGCTGTTTGTAAGGTCCACAGTGAATTGAAAGCTTTTAGAGTCAAACGAGCTTTGGATATGAGGAAGCTTTCAAGGTTGGAGTTGCCGCAGAAGAAATCTTCAATACCAAATCCATTTATTGTGGACACATCAGAAAGTAAGGAAGACTTAGAATCAGACATTACTACAGACGAAACAGAGAGTCCTAGAACTAAAATGGAGTTATCAGAGAATGAAGTAGCAGTTATGTCGGATGAAGGAGAGTTGAGTGCGGAAGAGTTACAAATGTTTGAATCGGAAAATGTGCAATTGCTTAATGAGCTCAACAGCATGACAGAGGAAGTGAGACAAATAGAAAGCAAAGTTCTTCATATTGCTGAATTACAGGAAATTTTTACAGAAAAGGTTTGGAATTTTGTATATTATGTCATTCTTTTCTTTATATATTTTTTTACTCTATTGTCACCCAAAGCTGAATAGCTTCTTCTTAGTTCGGCAATACAACCGATCTCTTTACTAAACCAAATTAGCTTTTTAAATATTCCATTAAGACCCTTAGAGAGTGTGTGCAATATACAAAACTTGGGCCTTAATTTTACTAGATATATCTAGTCTACAACTCATAAATGATGTGGCTTTCTAGTGATAAAGGAATTTTAAAGTAGCCATGTTTGTAACTCATGACTCATCTACTAGGGTAGATTATTAAACATATAAATTATATATTTTGTTCACAGGTGTTACAACAAGAACAAGACATAGATAGGATAGCTAACACAGTAGTAGGAACTACAGAGACTATGAAAGACGCCAATGATCAAATCAAACAGGCAATCCAACGAAATGCTGGCCTTAGAGTTTACATTTTATTCTTCTTACTTGTTATGTCATTTACTTTACTCTTCCTTGATTGGTATAATGAGTAAATGTTCTTAAATCAAGTTGTGTATAATATGTGATAAACTCATTTTTATCAACTCAGTTTTATGTAAATAAATTGTTGAATATGTAATTTCATGTTTTCAAATTCAATAAAATTATTATAAATACAATCGCCCTTTCTTATTTAAAACCTGTATAAAATATTACCAATATACTATATATATGGTACCAATATACTGACTACACAACTGGCATAACTATTTTTTTCTCATTTTTTACTACAATTTTCTCATTTACACACACATTAAACCAACTACATATATCCTACTTAAGGCATTGGGTACAAGCACAATACATTGTGTTAAATAAAATATTATATTTCTGTGGATTATTAATTGTTTACAATTTACAGGGAGTTTTGGCGGGAATTGTGCGGCGTCTATATGTAATCTCGATTGAATATTCCTTTTTTGGTGCATAAAGTGATTTAATGTATGATTGTGATAGTGTATCATGCAGTAAACTAGCTAATAAGTGTCCAAGAAATGAAGAATTCATTTGAGAGCGCTTAGTAGCGCCGTTCCGATTGCTCCAAGATTCGTCTAGGTTCTTCGTAAAGTTCACTATCACTTTACGAAGGGCAGAAAGAAATGAAGTGAAGTGTAAAAGTAATAAATAAGATATGACCTAAAGGTCTTTGTTACCAGGTCATTAAATTAAATAAAAACAAAAAAATTACAATTTACATACAAATTTACAAATTGACGTATCTTGTGTCATACATGACATTTGTGACATCTATCAACAATAACGATTAACGTATTTATTTTGAGTGAAAATAACTAATTAGAATAATATGTTATGTACAAAAAAATATTTAAAGCATTAAATAGAACACTTCGAGTAAGGCAACGAACCCTTGTGACTCGACAGAAAGCCATGGAGCAAATAAAAACTATAAGAGATCTGGGTTACGATTTCAATGCCGGTAGCAAAATTGTTTACATTCTGATTATCATCTTAATGTAAAATGAATGTGGTGTATCTTTTCGTATTTTTTTTCACAGATGGCCAGTTGAGGAAAGTCGGTGCAGATGGAACAATAACTGCTGAACAATTTCAATTTAATATAAGTAGCGATCATCAAGAATGCCAAGCCCACTATGAGAGACTCGGTAATTCGGTTACAGAGCACATTTACCAGTTACTGGAAAGGGAAAATTTAATTAAACATTATGTCCCAAAAGGATCTACTTCCCAGAATGGAACCTTTGTTTTTGTGTCCAAAGATTATGATGAAAAAGACACATTATTTGTGTTAATACAAGGAAGTGGGGCTGTGCGAGCTGGCCAATGGGCGAGATCGTAAGTTTTTTTTTAATTATGGCCAGTTACAATTTTTACTAAACAGAAATGTGTCTATAAATCTTAATAATTTTGTTATAATATAACGATAATGCATTTTTACAGGCTCATCATTAATAATAATCTTGACTCAGGAACACAACTTCCATACATTAAAAAAGCCGCAGAAAGGAACTTTGGAATCTTAGTTATGAACCCAAATGACAATCATAGAGACGGCAAGAAAATACCCAACAGCAGTACTGCAGAAGATCACGCAAAATATGTTTGGGAGACATACATTTCACCATCTCAAGCTAAAAATATTATTATAGTCGCTCATAGCTACGGTGGCTTACTAACCGTCATGTTAGCACAGAAGTTTAAAAGTGATTTTGAGAATCGGGTCAAAGCTGTGGCTTTCACGGATTCTGTACACTCTTTTTCTGGTGTTAAAATTACAGATGCCTTAAAAAGGGTAGGTTATTTTAAAACATAGGACAAAGACAAAATATTTTTCAATAGTTAACACTTTAGTTTCAACTTAAGTAATGACATTTAAAAGTTATTGATTACATATAAATATAAATCTATAAATATATACACTAAAATATCTCATAATGAATTTTTTAACTGCTCATTCAAGATGCAATTTTTTTGTCATGTTGCACACCTCTGTGTTAATTATTGTTATTTAAATTTTTTTTGTATGACGAATAAGCAGAATTAAATCAATTTTTATTCTTGTGCTTGTATTAAATATATATTATCAAATTTGAGTCAAGTAATGGACATATTTTTAAAAGATAGTAAAGTATGAAATAATTACAGACTGCTATTAATTGGATTGCCACAACATCTCCATTAGATGCACCCATGAAAACCCCAGAATTTGATATAACAAGACTATCTGCAGGTAAATCAAGTTATTTTTTGATATTTCATAGTTGGCCTTATGGGGCCTTGAAATGATGTTTTTCTTAGTAAATATAAATATTATAAATTTAAAAGGGTTAAAGTGCAGTTAAGTAAGTCTTCTTTTTATTTATTTTCAGGACATCCTCAACATGAAATGACATCCTTTTCATGCATGAATTCTGTCTTTAATTATATTGACCGACGATTGAAAAATGAGCAATAAAACTGTTATTACAAAATACATGCACAAAATTGTTACTAACCGCATAAATAAAAGAAATGTTAAGTTTAAAATGTTTTAATAACTTTTGTATAGAAATACATAAATAAAATTATTTTTTGAAAAATAAACTATATTCATTTCTTCTTACCCTTAGAATAATTCTTCATCCAGTATTTAATATCTTGTTTGTCGGCCCTCACACCTAAAACAGCAGATTTGGAATTAACGTCTTTAACGGCAAAAGGTGAGAATCCAGCTATGTAGTCAGGGTCCAAAGCATTAGTTTTATTTCGTGCTAATTTTGTAGCAAATCGCTTGTGGATATGTTGATCTTCAGTGAGGATAGGGTATTGAAAGTGTTGTCCTCCCTTAGGGGTGGGAAGACTAAATCGTTTTCCTCTAGCCGTTAAGGGTTTACGGCCGTTTATATGTATGTGTTGATTGCCCTGTTCATCGACACTTACAGACACCTTTTTCAGAGTTGCATGACCACATTTCGGACAGAACAGTTTGGTCATAACACTGGTTGTCTTAAAACAGGTTGTGCACCGAAAAATGAAAGTTTTCAAATGTCTAATGATTCTTCCATCAACAGCAGTGACGTTGAGACCAATTTGTTTGAGTACATTTTGCATAGCAAAATCTGAGGTAATACATGCAACATCAACATTTTTCTCTTCAAATACGCCAAATTCTATTTCTTTTTTCTTCTCTTTGAGATTGCTGGGTGTTATCCATTCACTTCCATCATCATCATCTTCTTCATCACTTTCATACTCTTCACTTTCTGATTCTGTATCTTCAACCTGAAAAGAAATATTGATGTAAAAAAATGAAGTAGGTATTTAGTTTCTTCTCTTAAAAAAAAAAACAATTACAATTTTCCTTTTATGGCTCTTAGTTTACCCAATTTTTTGCTAATAAGCCAGTGATTAAATTGTTAAAAGAACAATTAATACTAGTTGCATAGGGCCCGAGATATACCTCCTAATTTATATAGCACTAACTCTTTACAATATCAGTATCTATAGACAAGAAAATAATATATACCTTAGCAATCACATCATCAGCTTCTTTATCATCTCTCAAATCCATACTTTTAATTTGTTCTGCTATTGCATCGGCTAACTTTTCATCTTCCTCATTTTCATTTTCAATATTTTCATCTTTTTTATCATTGAGACTAAGAATTTGTTCTGTTTGTCCAGTGATTGTTTCGTTTATATTATCTTTTAAAGCTTTACTTATATCGTCCCTGTTTTCTTGTTTTTTCGGTTCTTCTGAGGTGTTATTGTATCCAGGTAGCCCTGTAACTTTAACAGTTTTTTGCATAGTCGGTTCTGTTTTTAAATGACTGGTACCCACTATTTCCTTTTCCATCTGATACGTTAATGCCATAACTTTTATGTCAGTAGCCGAAAGACTAGTGTAGTCACCAGTTTTTTTCGAGAATTCTGTGATAAATTTAATGCTTTCGGGGAACACATCTTTGATCTTCAAATCGTAAGGTAAAACGACGAGTTTTCTTCGTTGGCGGTCGTTGGTTATTTCATCCACTACTTCTTGAACTGTGTAAATATTTTCAGCATTTTCTTGCAAGTTTTCAGCTTTTATGAACGCAGTTGTATCGACAACTAAATGTTTAATTAATTTCGTCATAATTCACGATGTTAATTTACTACAGTATGAATAAATGATTTATAACATGTGTACATTTGTATCACAACTCATAAATAAACTCTAAAAGAAATATAGCCCTATTTTTTAGTAGTCACACGTCTTAAACAAATTCCCACGTGCTCTTCACTTTTAGCAAAATACTGGAGAATGGAGAATGGAGATGCCTGAATGGTCAATTGTCAAGTAAGAAGTGAGAACTGTCAAGTGTCAACTGAGAACCGAGAATTGACACTGGCAAACAGTTCACAGTTCACACTAATTGCCATAACTGAAAAAAAATCTGTTAATGATCTGACAGTTTATTATCTGTTCACTGATTTTATTTTATTATCTGTATCACAATTGTTCTGTTGTCAAAGTAAAAAATAGAAACAAATTTTCTAAATTTTTAATTTCTTAGTATTACCGTTTATATATTTTATATACTGACGGCATTCTGTTTTTATTTATATTTAAATGTTTTCTTTCTATTTAGTATAGTATAAGTAAATAGTAAATATGAGTTCTAAGAGGGGTAAGCGTAATTTAGGAAATAAGCACTTCCCAATAGCTGAATCCGTCAGTATTGCTTTAAAAATCCAACTGGATAAATTTCTTACTGATGAGAATGAAACAGAGTTGAAGTTTCCTTCATTTTTGTCTGCCCAAGAGCGCGGCTTTATTCACGAAACTGTTGCCAAACTGGGGTTGAAGTCAAAGTCGCGCGGGAAAGGTAATTAACCATTATTTTATTACTAAAGTATTTATGAATGTAATTTCCAAACAATACCTGTTATAAATAAGGGTGAAAACTCTTCTTTTCTAAATAATTTTGTTTGCACAACATATTGCAACATCTCAGCAAAATTAATATCCTGTGTTTTCTTAAATTAGCTATATGTTATTTGCTCTAAAACATATTATCAGGGTCCACGCGATATTGTCTGGAGTACCCGTGGTGCAATCAAAGGCGACTGCATATGTCAAATGCTTTCTTGGTACTAGCTTAAAATGTATGATGTAGCGTGTACACATATGATTATTCTAATTACTTTACAGGTGTAAATCGTTACATAACCATTTACAAAAGGATTGGTTCAACAATTATACAAAATGATGCTAAACTTATCCTGGATTCCAATATGCGATGCACAATCACAGAGCTGTTTAATGCATTTCCCATTACTAGTAAAGAAAAGGAAGATCTTAGCTGTTGTCCAGAGAAAGAAAGAAGCCCACAATTGCCTCATAAAACTATGGGACAGTTGAATAATGGTGTTGCTCAGGTGAAATATATGTTTTTAGTTACTAATAAAAATAACAATGTGTAGCATAACTTTAATGAACATAATTTCTCGTAAAATTCAATTCTTGTAAAGTTAGTAATATGTTTCAATATTAATGTTGTCAATCAATCAATAATTTTTTAGTCTTGAGAGTAGTTTTCAGACCTTCAAAAAGTCCAGCACCATATTGCATTAGAAATTTATAATTGGTGATTTTATATTAGACTTTATACTTTTTCTTTGATGATTTCTAACTACTTTTTTATTTTCAGATACCAAACACTTCATACAATCCGGACTTAGTGAAGTTCAGAGAGAAGCTCCCTGTGTATGAACAGAGACATGAATTAATTAATGCAATAACATCAAACCAGGTTTGTCTTTTGTCAGCATCAGATCACATCATAAGCATTTATTCTATAGTGTAAGGGTTGCTTGGAAGAAAATATAAATTATTATAAAGATAATTCTTTAAATGTATTCAATTAGGTGTGAAATAAATAAATAGACTATGATATACATGTACGAATCCTTCATATAAATGAAAAATCATAGGTCAGTAATGTTTACACAACACAACATATCATAGCATGACCATGCCATGAACATATCAGACACGTCAAGCTACACGATACACTCTACTATGCTCACTAGAGCGTATCAAAGTCGTATGTATCGACAATACTTGCCGGTCTGTGCACGCGACGATCCTGGTCAATAACAGAACGGGCTAGTGGGCATGCTCTCATACTTTATAATACAGAGAATATTTTTTTGCCTGACATGTTCATAAAAAACATGCTATTAGCATGGTCATAGTATGATGCTGTGTAGTGGGCATAGACCTTTAGGCTTACCCAACTAATATATGTAATATTTATTCTAATCTAATCTATCAATCTTGAATCAAATATCTTGATACCAAATTACTTACTCTATGAGTCTATTACAATCCAAAGATGTATTAAATATACACATGTTCTTTATCCTATTTTTATATAGATTTCCTTATGCCTCATTTTCGTTGTTAGTTACCATTAAAGTCCACAGGTAATAATAGTTGCTGGAGCCACTGGATGCGGCAAAACGACCCAGCTTCCTCAACTAGTGTTGGAACATTGCCAAGAGCACAAACAACCTGTCAGGATATACTGCACTCAGCCTAGAAGGATATCGGCTGTGTCTGTCGCTGAACGGGTAAAGTATATTTTATGACAAAATGTGTTGTTATTTCAAAAAATGTTAGAATTAAAATACTATACACGATCATATAGTGTTTTCCTATTTTTATTATATACATAAACATGTATGTGTAATATACATATACTTTCCTCCTGAATTACTCCTATCTGATAAAAAAAATGTATGAAAATTGGGAGTGTGGTTTTACTTAAGCATACATAGGGACAGACCGAATAAAACAACTTCTATGAATTTGATATTAATTATAACTATCTCAATTTCAGGTAGCATTTGAGAGAATGGAAAAGATTGGCCAATCAATTGGTTATCAAATAAGACTTGAATCCCGAGTCAGTCCTAGAACAGTGTTGCACTACTGCACTAATGGGGTACTTTTAAGAACTTTAATGGCTGGAGATGAGGCTTTAACTGGTGAGAAAAAATTATATAATACAAGTTACAAAACAAGCTGTACAGTATATAGGAATTTTTATGATACATAATCATTCCGATTGATTATAATTTATTTTACAACGCAAAAATCGTTTTAATCAGTACTGCCTTTTTTGAGTTTTGTTTTTTTTGGACTCAAGCTTTTATTCATGTATTGTTTATATATATGTCAGAGAATCATCAAGATTAAGTTAATTATTATCAATATTCCATGTTGCATTGCTAACAATCAGTGCGCACAACTCGCACAGGCGCCGCTCCAGGACGCACTACTGACAGTTTACTACTCACGACATTCGGCATAACTTAACATTGATGTTTATGGTTATAAAGCATTATCTATGCCGATTAATATTGCCATACTAATTAATGAATTAATGAAACACACTAAAATAACCATGTAATTTTATATTGTCTTAGATATATTTTTTTTCATGTAATGCGTGTGTATTTATGAGTGCTTTTACAGAGAGTTTGTTCTTCTTCTTCTCTGTAGAAACTGCCTTCCGAACCGGTGGTAAATGTTTTGTAATACCATGACGATTCAAAAGTGTTACTTTATGTAGCCTAATTGAAAAAATATACTTTTGACTTTGAAAAAAAAACACGCTTATCGCTCCGTAGTCGCGGCTTCATATGGTAATGTGTAATGTGTTCCCACTTCCCAGGCGTGACGCACGTGTTCGTGGACGAGGTGCACGAGCGCGACAAGTTCAGCGACTTCCTGCTGGTGGCGCTGCGCGACGCGCTCGCCCGCCAGCGCGACCTGCGCCTCGTGCTCATGTCCGCCACCTGCGACACGCAGATATTCTCGCGGTACGTGCTAGCCCCGCACCATCACCATCACCACTACCATTACCATTACCATTACCATTACCATTACCATTGCCATTACCATTACCATCATCACTATATTACCATTGCCATTGCAATTGCCATTAAAATTACCATCACCATTATATTACCATTGCCATTACCATTGCCATTGTCATTGTCATTGTCATTGTCATTGTCATTGTCATTGCCATTACCATTGCCATTACCATTATCATTACCATTACCATTACCATTACCATTACCATTACCACTACCACCTAACATATTCAAGATTCACATTCCATAAGGTTTGAGAGTATACAACTAGAAGTGATGTATAGCATGCCAAAATATAAGTAGAATATAGTAAACTATCATCAATAGTCATTTTCCTAGCGGCTTCATTAAATGACATGTCATGCTCGCAACTATTTTATATGAATGGTGGAACATTTAGTTAAGAATCTAGGCAATTGAAAGGTTAATTGGTAAGGACTTATTAAAAATAAAAGCAACTGAAAATAGTATCTATATTAGATATATTTTATTTTACTTTCACTGTTCCAGATATTTCAACGGTTGTCCCGTAATAACGATCCCTGGTCGTCTGTACGAAGTACAACGTCATTACTTGGAAGATGTGCTAAAGTTAACTAAATATACTAACAAGAAAATGGCTGCCGTAGAACGGGAGTTGAAATCAAAGTTAAAATCTGGTCAAAGTTATTGGTCTCATCTTGAGGGTATGTTAAAAATTCATTTACAAGTACATATAAGCATCATAAATAACTTCAAACTTAATATTACTAAATAGTATAAAACAAAGCCGCTTTCTCCGTCCCTATATCTATGTATCCTTCAATCTTTAAAACTACGCAACTGATTGTCATGCGGTTTTTTTAATAGATAAAGTTATTAAAGATTATATGTATAATGTATGCAAATGAAGCCGGGGTGGATTGCTAAATGTTTGAAACTGTCCATCTGTACATCCTATAACATAATAGCTACACAGTTATAAAACAGAATATGTACAATTTCAGGGCAGAAGCAAAATGAGGTGATAGAAGAGAAAAAAGAAGAGAAAGAGAATCTGGATCCAGCTCTTCAGGCGGACATGGACGAGTTCCTGGATGAGTGCTTCAATGATGGAAGTTTGGTAATAGAATATAAATTAATTATTTTTATTATTTTAGATCTGACTTCAAATGCATAGTTTCTTTATCTATGATAATATACTGGAATGAAAAGTATGTGTTAAACCAGGACCAGATGAAATAAAATCCAGGTACATTTTTCTGTGATCAAATGAATTTGTTGCCTTTCTTAAAAGGGGCGAAAGAAAACTAGTGAAAGCACACTGAAATTTTGTATGTATACTACTATACAGAATAAAAATACATGAAGGCGTATCTGTATGTCTACACTGTATCTATGTG
>JADANM010007051.1:200515-227890 GCA_026213755.1 Eurema hecabe | reverse complement strand
CCATGAATTCGGGACAACGCCGATGGAGTAGGAGAGCCGGAAAAGACGCGTTAAAACTGGTGCCAACTCCGGAGCACATGTTCTGAGCACAAGAGGAGGAATACCGTCGGGGCCACTCGACTTATTGATGTCCAGGGCAAACAGGGCTTTACGGACAGTACTATGCGTAAATTTTACTTCGGGCATGGAGCCCTCAAACCGCGGGATGGTAGGTGGTAAGTTATTCCTGTCATCCAAAGTCGAGTTGGAGGCAAATAGAGTGCCCAAGAGATCGGCTTTCTCCTTTGCCGTATGCGCCAACAGGTCATTCTCCTTGCGCAGAGATGGTAATGATGGCCTACAGAAGTTTCCTTGCACAGATTTAGCGAGCGCCCAGAAAGCTCTAGTTCCCGAAGGAAGTCGGGCTAGTTTCTCTCCAAATCTTGCAATATGCTCTGACTTTGCTCTTGCAATAGCACTTTTGAAGGATCTGGATGCGGAGTTGTATTCCTTTTTCAGGGTATTGGCGTTCTGGCCCTTCGATTTGACCGCGTCAGCCCAGGCTCGATAGCAGTCCCGCTTACGACGGGACGCCGCTCTACAGGACCGACCAAACCAAGGCTGCGACTTGCCACCGATGGGAACCGCAGAGCTTGGAATAAATAGTTCCATGCCCTGGAGCACGACATCGGCGACAGAGCCGGCACAAATATCAGGGTCATTGGCCTTAAAACAAACTCCACTCCAAGGGTAGGATGCAAAAAAGATTCGCAACCCGTCCCAATCTGCTGACCTATAGTGCCACACGCGTCGGGTGCCCGCACATTGGGGCCTAGTGGAGCGTGTGATCGGCACTGTACTCCGGATAAGGCAATGGTCGGATGAACCGATGGGAGCATCAACATGCAACTCATAGCCATCCGGATGCGAGGTCAGCAGAAGATCCAGCAGTGAAGGCGTATGATCACGTACATCCGGTATTCTCGTAGGCGAGGACACCAACTGCGTAAGACCATATGCAAGAGCAAAGGCGTGAACAGATCTCCCAGTGTGGTCAGTTGTTCGTGACCCAAGCCATTCGGCATGATGAGCATTGAAGTCGCCGAGGACGACGATTTCAGTGGAGGGGATCTGCTGGAGTACGAAATCTGAGGCCATTTGGACGCGCTCGAGAAGTCGGTCAGTTTCTGAATTACCGCTGTGGGACCTATAAAGACACGCATATCCCTAAATTCTTTAGTATAATTACTTAGTAAAGAGTATAGTTACCGCAGCGCGCGGCCCACGCACTGCGCGGCGTGCCGCATCGCGTCGAACGTCAGGAAGTCGTTCTCGCGGATCTGGAACCGGCACAATTTTATTATTATTATTATTATAAATAAATCTTAAAACTTCACTTTATTCTGCATTAAAATCATAAGAGTGATGAAAAAAAACGAGATTATGTAAAAAACAAATAATGGTGATATGATAGATGATTATGGTTTTAGAGAGTGATTTTAGTGTGTGTTTAGTTGTAGTTGGGTTGTAAGTGATGGTAGGTGTTGGCAATTATTGTACGATGATACATGGTAATAGGTGGTTCATCACACTAAGTTTTACAGTGACTCATTTACAGTCACAGCTTTCAGGCTATGGAACGCTACACTACCTTTAACTATTCGTAGCGCACAAACTCTATCTTCATTTAAGTATAAGTTTAAAGCATATTTATCCTTTCCAGTATGGTTGCCTGGTAGAAATCGCTTACAGCCGCTTAAGGCCGCCATTTACATGTATATTTTTCTTTTTCTGTATATGTTGTTTTTTTTACATGTATTAAAGAATTTATAAATAAATAAATAAGTATAGTGCTAGGTGACGATAGGCAGTACCTGGAACTGGTCGCGCAGGTACTCCAGGCGCGCCTTCAGGATGCGGCTCTGGGTGAACACGTAGGGGATGCCGAACATCAGCACCGCCCTGCCCAGGTGGTGGTCGAAGTCCACGCCCTCCGACACCTGACCGTCATTATCATTATTAATCGTACGAATTAACTGTGCGGCTCACGCTGTGACGTCATTCGGACGGTACCGTTTGCAAAAAAATTAAAATAATGTTATACCTATAATTTAGTTACGACTTTTTTATGTTGATAAAAGTTTAGTTCAATTTCTTATTAGGTTAATCTTTGAAAAATCACTGCAAATTTAACAAATAGAAATTTCAACAACAACAGAATTAAGCCGTATTTAGACAATTCAAAACTAAAGACGCGCCATATTGACAAATGTGCTATCGCTACTGAGCGCTTGAGGGGCACATTTCAGCGAAGTGCTCAGTTAATTCGTACGAGTTATACCATCAGAGGGGGGGGGCGGGGGCGATGTCAGTCATGGTCAAATATACAGCTTTACAGGGGAGGGTCTTGGGGGTTATGACCAGCACCCCCCTGGATCAGCCTTTGATTATAATTCACAAAACAGTCATTATCATGCATTATTGTATTTATTATACACGGTGGTAAGAAACGTATGACCGAGCCTGAAAAATAATATTCTGTTCCTATAAAACCTTAACAAATAAAATAACGCATGACCTACAGGACCTAAAGGAATTTTAAATACTGGCAACACCTACAGCCTACACCTACAATTCTTTAAAGCTGATTTATCACTCAGAGATCATTCTTTCTCTCTTTCTTGTACCTTACAGATAAGGCATGTGTAGCCATGTAAGTGTTGTAATTTAAACTGATTTAACATAAGGCAATACCTATTTAAATAACCAAGTTTTATATTATAATAAAAAGCCAAATAAAATACCTTTCCCCGCGCTACGGACAGCAACACGGCGCCGCGACCGCTCTCACACGCCTGTACAACAAACATACTATGTTCATATATCTATATCTATACTAATATATAAAGCTGAGGAGTTTGTTTGTTTGTTTGAACGCGCTAATCTCAGAAACTACTGGTTCGAATTGAAAAATTCTTTTTTTATTGAATAGACAATTTATCGAAGAAGGCTAATAGGCTACATAACATCCCGCTGCGACTAATAGGAGCGAAGATATAATTGCAAAAGAGATCGACGAGGACGAAGTCGCGAGCAACGGCTAGTTTTTATACATCCTACTAATATTATAAACGTGAAAGTTTCTGTGAATGTATGGATGTATGTTTGTTATTCTTTCACGCAAACGGCTGGACCGATTTAGTAGAAATTTGGTTTATAGATAAAAGTGATTTGTGATTGACACACAGGATAATTTACATCCCAGTATTGCCCCGGGAAAGGGAACTTCGCGGGAAAAACCACGTGGCACAGCTAGTATAAAATAAATACAATAATAAAACCAAATAATTAGATTTAATACTATTAACTGACCTTGATATAGTTAATAAGAGCAAAACTGGTCTCAGCTGAGTCTTGTGTTTCTATGAACAACAGTTTGTGCTTCTGCAGATTCGCTACCACACCTGCAAACATAAAAATTACTTATTAAAGCAAAATAAACAAAAAACAAAAGCAGTTTTTTTTGCTTAATATTGATAGAAAATAATAATGATATTAATTATTTTTTCATTTAAGAATGTAAGTAAATTCTTCAACAATCTTACCAATAAAAATCGAACTACGGTATTTACTTGTCACCAATTTCTACATTATACAATCTCAGACTAGACTATCTCTGTATCAAATTTCATTACAATCGGTGCAGTACTTTTGGCATGAAAGCGAGACAGACAGACATTTTGGGATACTGTCACATTTATATTAGCACAAATTTTTAGTTTTAAAGGTGTATTTTATTATTGTACATAGTATAATTATAATAATAAAAATAATTATTATTAGTATGTATTAAAATTATAATTAAACTGACCCTGATCGTACCAGGCGCCGACAACGCTCTCCAAGTACAGATAAGAAGTAAAGAAGCACACGACCCCGTCCGGGACACACGACGATATCTGAAAAAACACAGATAAAAAAAATATTGAAATCTCTATCTAAAAATCTTTACACAAATTCAAGGAAATTCACAAACGCTGGCAACTCGCGCACGGTTCGTAGACCCTATAGCTAGCAGAGCAGGTGAACGCGAGACGGTGTTGCCATGTAAGTTTTGCAATTTTACTTATTTAATTAATTATGTTATTTTTTTAAATGATAGCAGAATAAGGACATACTACCGTTATATAATAAGAGGTTTTCGGATCGGACAATTTGTTTGTAGCACACTGTATGTAACGTTTGACTTTTACTTTGACTTGACTTTGGGTTGTAAGAGGTTCAAGAATAATTTCCTCACCTCGACGAGCAGTTGCCCGTAGTTGCGTATGACGGCTACGTCCTCCCGCGTCTCGTACTTCGACGAGATAGCTACTTGATCGCTGCCTTTCGCCACTATCTACATATTTATGTATATATATAAGAAACAAGGTATAAGTTTTTTTTAAACAAGCTTTACAAACAAACAAACAGACCCCGGAGAGGAGTACTCATCAAGACGAATCTAAACGAGCTCAAACACGATAGCGTTGTGTCGTTTAATTACTGAGTTCCTATAGCCACCTTCAGGCTCCATCATCAGATCAGCTCCATGTCAAAATAATTTTGCATTGTCATACGACTAACGCATGAATGCAAAATTTCAACTCAATCGGTAACCGGGAAGTGGGTCAAATTTTACTTGCAAGATTTGATTACAAACAAACAAACAGACCCCGGACAGGTGTCACTAAATAAAAGCTTGTAATAAAATACATTTATTTTAAACTACCCGAATTTATGCATGTACAGTATAAACATAAACCCTTAAGAAATACTCCATCTAAAAAAACTTCATGAAAATCAGTTGCGTAGTTTCAAAAATACAAGCAAACATAGGAACAGACAGAAGAAAGCGACCTTTGTTTCATACTATGTTATGAAGAAACAAATAAAAAATACTTCAGGGCGCTTATTTTAACACAGCTCCATCTAGTCTCAAACTAAGCAGAGCTTGTGTTATGGCAACTAGCTTTTGAAAACACACACACACGCACACACACACACACACACACACACACACACACACAGTAAAGGTCTCTCTCTACAACGTATCATACTATGGCCGTGCTATGAACATATCACACACGTAAAGCAACACGATACACTCTACTATGCCCAGTAGAGCGTATCAAAGTTGTATGTATCGACAGATGCAATCCTTGCGACAGTGCTGGTGGGTAACGGAACGGGCTAGTGGGCATGCTCTCATACTTTTTAATACAGACAATATTTTTTTGCCTGACACGTTCATAGCACGGTCATAGTATGATACTGTGTAGTGGGTAGAGACCTTTATAATATATTCTCATATATTTTAGTTATATTGTAGTAGTCACATTCATTTTTGAGCGGTTTATACATCACTTTAACAGATACAGACACACAGACAAATAAATAGAGAGTTAGTATACTCACCATGGGCAGTATGCAAGGTCTGGCCAGCGTCATGGTGAAGGAGCTCATCACCACTGGATTGAAGTCCAGGATCTTGGGGTACATGTCCAGGGGCGATAGTGTACCTGGACAATTATATAAAAAATCTATACATATAATAAAAACGTAACGAGTCGCTGTCTGTACATGGAAGATATATGAGAAAAAATATTATGGGAGACCTTTATTACCGCAATAGAACCCAAAACAATGATTTTTGGAATTTTTGTCTGTTTGTCTATCTAGATGGGGTTTTCAATGATATATTGTGGTAAGCTTAACTTAACATTTAGTCTTTAATTCATGTCAATCGGTTGATAAATAAAAAAGTTATGGCAATTTAAAGAATCACGTTGAACTTGCTGAACGTTTGTTGGCGCGGGTTAGGCATTTTCAAAAATGCTGCCCAAAGTCACTTTTCTACGCGGGCAAAGTCGCTGGCACAGCTAGTATTTAATATATACAGACAATAAAATTATTGATTTTTTTAAAAGAGGTATTTTTTTACGAAGACAAGTAAGTATGGTCTTATAACTCTTTGAACATTAAAATAAATGACATTTAACAAATTCTTCTCCTTAAGGATATACTTAAGAACACAAAATTGAACTCTCCATAACATACCTTTTTTTTCAATATATATTACCTGATGTTATGATAACACTTTGAAATCTCGCGAACACCGGCCGCATCGCTATCGACGAGTCCATACATCTGTTAATTCAATAAAAAATATAAATATTTATTAAAAGGATAAATGCAACAATCATGTATAAATTACACGCAGTATATTTAATTAAGGATCTATATACAAAAGTGTCAAAGTGCCAAAACAAAAGTACCAAAGTGCCAAAACAAAAGTGTCAAGTGCCAAAACGCAAGTGTACTTACGAAAAGTGCAATATCGGGTTGGACACTGTCGGCGTCTTATCGTCGAAAGGTTCTATGATGATGACGAAGCCCTTGGTGTAGGTGGAGACGAGGGTTGCCAGATGCGCCACCAGGGTGAGGGACCCGATGGTCGAGGGGTCTGGTATCTCCAGGGTACGGAGTAGCGCCTGGAGCCGGGTGGCGCAGAACCGGAGGGGTTTCCTCTCTATACACACGCGGGAGGCCACGTCTTTGAGGAAACCTTAAAAATATTCATAGATAAATAATAAACAGTTTAAAGGTCGCGTCACGAATGTTTAGCGCTGGACAAGAATAGCTTCGCATCGGTAGAATCGCGCTCGTATTGGTGCTCAAAGACAACACTATGGGGAACCAATCACCGCTCGCGCACCCGACGATCACGCGCCGTCCCCTCGATACCTTATTTTTGACTTCTGCGCAGGTTTCGTTCAGCGCTAAAGATTCGTGACGCGACCTATACCTGGACCCGCTTATTAGTCCCGCGCAAAGCAGAACTTGTTGCGGCAACTAGACAACGAATACATTACATAAATGTGGATGCTTTTCTTTTATTCTATACATATTATTCTAGCGACCCGCCCCGGTTTGCTCGCATATATCATGATTTAAGCGGTTCAGTAGTTTAGGACAACAACGCTAAATGTAACACAACGCCATCTAGTCCCGCGCTATGCAGTTCGTGTAATGACAACTAGATGACGGATGTCATACATACACATACTTCTCAGTCGCTTATAGAATCATATCAAAAATAAGTTATAATACCAAGCGGTATTCATACGTACATTCATTACGATTTTGAACCGAATAAGGTTTAATGAAATAATGTTGAAACAATATTGTATGAATGTGTGTGTGTGTGTGTTCGTGTGTGTGTGAGTGAATGGTTACCAAAAGTTATGTATTTAGCATAAAACTTACCAGCCGGCGATTCTTGAACCACGTGTTGTATCCGAAGTCTAGTCTTGAGATATTCAATGAACCGTTTGAGGAACCCTAGGAAATGTTCGGCGTTCCGTATGTTCCCCGGAACAACCTCTGTTGGATTAAGTTAAAATATAGTCAAAGTCAAAAATTTATTCAATATGAAACACTTACATGAGAAAACGATCAACAATCATGTATGGAATTTGATTTTTTAATTAAGTTACTATACCACTTTATTTTTTTTAATTTTTTTAGTCACAATCGTCCTTTTTCCCTTTTTTCGATTTCAGAAATTTTAATGGCCAGAAACACGTTCGCGAAGCCCTTAGCTTTGCCAGTCTCTGGGCGAAGGTCTTTTACCATCAGAATATCCTCTAATAAAAAAAAAAAAACATAGTACCATTAAGCACTTCATCAGGCAGTATCGGGTTTCCCAGGATAGTGTCCGTATCCCGGGCAACGGCGGCTTCTCTTAACCCCTCAACCATCTGTTCATATTCAGCTACCAAGCGAGCTGAATCCTCCTCACGAATTCTATACAAAACAAAATACTTGTATTAAAACTTTTGCCGCTAGATGGCGGTAACACACATGGCTCTCAATCGTACTATACCTGCTACTAATTGCCTACTGAAATTGCCTACAAAAGAATAACCCGTTGATTATTAATATAAACGATTAAATTTAAAAAGTTGAATTAAGATGTAATTGTATTTTAGAGTTTTATGCATTTAGTATACTATGAAGAGCCAAAATTCAAAATTTCATGAAGGCGTACGTACGCTTCAATCACAGTACTAAGATCACGTGATCTTATTACTGTATCGATTCAGAAAAAAAATATAATAAAAAAAAATTGCCAAAAGGTTACAAGGGTTTAGTAGATTACTTACAATTTAATTGTCTCAAATTTTATTTATTTAAGCCACATTGAGTGACATAGGCTTAACCAAAATTATCGCAAAACTATTTTGTTTTTAATAAATTAATATACCTCACCTGGCAACACTCTTCTCTAAAGACTGGAGCGCTTGCGTGCTCTTGTCTATGGTCCGCCTCGTGATCTTAACACTGAGCGAGTCTATGCACACGTTGTCTATGTTATGAGCCTCATCGAACACCACTACGGCCTCCTTGTTCAACTCTTTGGACACCACCTCTGCTATCTTTGGATCGAGTAGATAGTGATATGAGTATACTACTATCTCCGCGTGTATTATCTGTAAAATTAATAATTATTTTCAACGTTATTCAAATTGAAGTACAACTTAAATCGGTCTAATTTGACAGGTCGCCATACAAATCTGTCAAAATTACAAGACTTGAGGCGTGCTTAACCTTGATTTGGGTATATGTAATTGGCCATTATTATGATAAATATAAAGAAATTTCATTACGACATATACTTATACAGCCTGTAACAAAACATGTGTCCGATCCTGAAGGGTAATATTCTCTGTCTAAAAACCTTTTCAAAAAAATAAAATAAGAAATCTATATCTAAAAATAACAATGCAATAAAGTTTGAAAGATTACGTTCCTAGTGAAAAATTTTCACAAATTCAACGAAATTCATAAATGCTGGGAACTCACGTACGGTTTGTAAAACCTATAGACCCTTTAACTAATAATCATCCCTGTCCAGTTACAAAATATAAAATAATAATAAAAAAATAATGGTAACAATATGGATCCTTAATGAGTCTGAAATAAATGATTTTTATTTTTTTTATTGTTAATAATATTGTATTATATCTTACACACATACATTTTTAAAGAAATTACATGATTATTATTACTGACATTTATCTTAATAAATATATTTATTAATATAAATATCTTAGAAAACTCACTGCAAATCTTGACAAGAAGTATGGACACCAGTTTCTGTCCGCCCCATACTGTTTGAGATCATCCAAATTGTACACTCCATATGGCAACATTGACTCCTTGCCTTCTCTATTGAAACCCTCGTAGAATTGACCTACATAGGAAAGAAATACGTTAAATTTTGGAAGACATATTGACAATTTAAAAGTAGTAGCTATAGCTTACTAATAGCATGAATACATAGAATAAAACAAAGTTGGTTTCTCTGTCCCTATATTTCAATGTAAAAATTAAGCTTAAATCTTTAAAACTATGTAAGGAATTCTGATGCATTTTTTAAATAATTTTTAATTAATTAATTAATTCAAGAGAATGGTTAATAGGTGTTATATATGCATCTTTTCTATTGTATTCTAATCTATTTTTAAGATTTCCTTTTAAAACGCAATCCTATAGTAAAAAAATTTTGACAAAAGAGCAGGACGAGCCCTCCCTGTTTGCTGTTATTTGTTTGTGTATTTATCTAATCGTATTTTCTTCATTTTGTATTTATAACATAAATAAACGATAAGACATCTGTGAGATGCTGGGTTTTCTATGGCTACTATATTGAGCAAGCCTGAATGAAGTATGGTACAGTATAACAAGCTGATAGCCGCAACTCCACATCAAGGCGCGGTTTTTGTGCGAGAGTGGGCTTCATTCGATGCTTGAACATATCTCTACCACCTCAAAAAAACCTGATTACGTAACAAAACCTTGGGCTAGCTAGTTTTGTTAAGTTAATTCAACCTTACGATTATACTTACATATTGGCACACTACTATCACTCTCATGTCTTTCCCTTATATAACTAGCCGTTAACGCGTGGCATTTACCATCTACTAATTTTCCTTCCCGTTCTTGTGATACCTTAAAGCGAATAATAAATAAATTTAACTAAAATGCTAGATTATTTTTTAAAGTATTGATTGATTTATTTCATTGTCTGGATTATTCAATTTTAAATTAGTAGATGGATATTGATAAAATTTGGGATCAAGTTATTTCATAACTAATAGCAAAATCAAGACTTTAGAAATAAATTTTAAACTTTAGAAATAAAATAAAAGAGGCTTGATTTTGCTATTTAAGTGACAAATATATGTGATCTTTATTGCCAATTATAATATATTTAAGTATAAAGTAGAATTCATCGGTTCATACTTATGATTATAATTATTTTACTATAAAGATAATTAAAAAATAAAGTGTACATGATAATAGTATGTAACATTCACAGTATTTGCTTTTGTTTATTGAATAAAATGTAGATCTATTATGTAGTAATTACTTTAAATATGAAATTGTAAATGATAACTTACATCTGGGTGTATGCATAAATTTTTGCGTGAACTTAAAACAACTCCAGTTAGACTGGGCTTTTCTCCTAGCGATTTCTCGTAGAATTTAAACAAATTCTTAAGTTCTTCAAGTACTTTTTCTATCTCAGGCATTGTTCGGGAGCAATAAATTAACTTTCTGAAAGATACAAAATAATTCATATTCACAAACATATCCAATTAGAAAACTAATAACAAATATAAAGGATTATAATCCTAAATTTTTCAAGAGTCAGGTGAACAGATGTCTGAGCAAAAGCTCTCCAGCATAGATCATAGGAAACTACGAAACAAAACGAAAGTTTACCATAAATTACTTATAAAATACTGTACCTGATGTGATGTGGGTTCTGTATCATGTAAGCAACAATTAAGGATAGGAGTGATATTGTTTTTCCAGTTCCGGAAGGCATTTCAAGTAAACCATGGCCCTGTTAACACAAAGGTGACAATTAAGTTTTTGATTTTATATTACAAAATTTATAGCCTAGACTGAGTTTTTTTTCGTTCATCAAATTATGAATAAGCAATGTACAGATTGCTTATATTAATAGAAAACGTAAACAACATTATTCATAACAATTTTTATAAACAAAATAGCAAAATACCTTTGCATCTAATGCCCTCTTCAACTCTAACATGTAGGCATATTGTTCGGGGTAAATATAATCGTAGGGAAAATAAACTAGCAAACCATCGACCGTCAACCTAAAAGAAAAACCAATTAAATAAGACAACGATTTAGAAAATTCGAAAAACGGATCTAATATAACCTACTTCATGATTTTTGATTGAATATATCACTTAAACCAATAATAACGCTGTTCAAAACATTCTTAGGAGGTTACTACTTCATAGGCCGGGTAAACGAAATAAAGAGATATTGTAAGAGAACTTGTATTTATTTTTATTTTTCGTTCCGGCTTCAAATGTTGTTAGAATTAATATTTAAAGAAAATGCTATGCAATATGCATCGATATTCGATAAGCAAGTTTGTTTTTCTGTCAAATGACAAATGTCACAGTCAAAATAACCGGCATTCCATTTCACTTCTAATTTCTAAATTTACAGTGTTCAAATTGCGATTGCTCTGCGCGCCTTTTTTATTCGTTATAAGTTTTATTTTAAGATTTATCTATATTTAGCAAGACTTTAAGTCTTTTTTCAACTAAAAAATATAACTAAAAATCAGGATCTGTAACTTTGCCTTTCCTTTTAAGAAGAAATAAAACTACTACTACTAAAATCACAGGTTAAGGTACAGAATATCATTAAATAAAATGGAAATACATACCTTTTATATTAAAATTCATCTGTACTTTATTACAATTTGAGCTTTGTTACAGTTGTGGAAAAATAACCAATAATAAATATATTTTTCCGGTGTGAGGATCGAACCCACGATCTATGCGGAGAAAGCAGTCGTGCCAAACCACTGCGCCAAGCGGTCATCAAACCTTTAAGCCTAAGTAATTTGAAAAAAAAACAATAAATAATTGTTGTTTATTTTGATTTTTTTTAAGAGCATGAATTCCTTTTTATATGCATTTATCAGTCAAACAATCTAATGGAAAACTAATATAAATGATAAAAGGTCTTTTGTTAATTATGTAACTTGGTCGGTTTCATAATATAATATATAATTTCTATAAATAAGATTAAGACCATGTTTACAATACGTTATCGCAACCTTTGGCTCATGTGAAAGTTCATATTTTGAGCACACAGTTTTATACATTTAGACGAGCAGTACAACTCGGAATTAACAATGAAAGTTATTGTTTTAGGAGCTGGAATAAATGGGACGATTTGTGCGTTAAAAATAAAGGAAAAATATCCAGATGTAGACGTAAGTATGTCGGTATCTAAGGTTTATGTATATAAGTATGTTTGTGGTTAAATAAGAATGAAATTTAAATTGGCATATTTTGGTATGCAGCTCTTGGTCTTGAATCGTTACTTTACTTAAAACTATTTTACATGGTTATAATTAAAGATGTTCTGGATAGAGTAGAGGAAGAGACAACTTTTTACCTTTTTTGTTATTCTCAGGTGACGTTATTGGGGAGTCAATATACTCCAAACACAACTGGGGACGGATCTGGAGGCTTGTGGTTTCCCTATCTTTGTGGTAGTACGCCAATACAATTAATAAGGTAACTATTTTTTTAACAATAGTGAAAAACAATCTATACTAGTAAATGTATTACATATATACACGCTCTGTGGTACTTCTAGCATACCCTTCCTGTTTTATGAGTGGAAAATTCTCTTACGAATAATTCCTCGAAGGGGACAGAGACGCTTATGTCGAACTACTTCCGACTTCAACCCAATGGACTCGCGAGGACGCCACTTAGTCTTCCATAGCACCCGCGTATTCTTCCTAGCCGTTCTGTCTCTATTGTTGAAAAAAATTGTATATCGTATTATTCATTATTTATACGTCTTGTGTTTGGCTAATAAACACAAGCCGCTCATATAGTTAAAAGCTTTTCTTTTAATATAAATAATAAAATAGAATCAAATCCTAGCTCGGAAAAATAAACTATTAAATAAACTGTCCAACTATACTTATATTGTAGCTATATCAGTAAATATGTGTACGTGAATAATGACAATGCCCAATATACTTTCAGCAAATGGGGACTTGAAACTTACAAGTTATTCCATAAGCTATGGTTAGAAGGTAGCCATGGTGTTAGCCTGCAGCCTGTCTTCGTGTTCTATAGAAACAAATCAGATGAGAACGAACCGGATTGGGCGAAGCACGTATATGGATACAGAACCCTTACTGAGAAACAAATTGATTACTACAACAAATTGTATTCATCAAGTTATGTGTAAGTATATTTTCGCTGACCATTGACTGACCGGACTTATCTGTTTATAGGACTCATGGGTTCAATGTGGAATTGTTGTGTGTATATTAAATTTCTACTAAATACCGTAAGCTCGATTCAGACCCTGACACCCCGGTAACAGTAGCAGCTTGTCGCTACATACAAGAAATAATAAATAAAAATAAATAAATATTTTCAGGACATTTATACACAGCGCCATCTAGTTACAAGCTAAGCCGAAGCTTGTGTTATGGCAACTAGATAACGGAATAAGACCTCAGAAAAATACAAATGTAAATTACAAATATATTTTTCCGGTGTGGAAATCGTACCCTTCGCGCAGAAAGCAGTTGTGCTACCACTGCGCTAAGCGGTCGTCGTGTGTCGTGGTCGTCGGTCGTAAAAAAATAATGTAATTCAATTTTCAGAAAAGCTATTACATTCACGACTTTCGTCGTGAACCCGTCCACATTCCTTCATCGTATGCAACAAAGACTAGAAGATTTGAATGTTACTAAAATAACTGGAAGTGTCGCCTCGTTAAGCGACCCGCAATTACTTTATTATGACGTCATAATAAATTGTACCGGACTAGGAGCAAAGGATATAGTTCCTGATGATAGGGTCGTCGGAATTCGCGGACAAATAGCCAAGGTATTATGATGTTGATAAAAACTTTTTAGTACTTAAATAAACGGAACATGGAATATTTAAAAAAAACATTTACTTTTTTAGGTCGAAGCACAGTGGAATATGCAAACAATAATGGACAAAAATTCCGGACATTATATTATACCTAAGTGAGTTTGTTTTACGTGCTTATAAAACTGCTCTATATATTGCTTAAAAGTATATTGTATAACAGATAAAAAAATAAACCATACGTATGTACCTATATTGGTATTCGTACATAGGTACATACGTGTAGTTTATTTTTTTATCTGTAATATACGTATAGTTTTTTTTTGTCTTGTTAGTAGTACATACATCTTATTAAGTAAAATCTATTACAGCGACACATTCTGCGTAATGGGAGGTACAAGCCAAGTTGGAAACTATAGTACTGCTGTGAATGAAGGAGACAAAGCATTCATATTCGACGGCTGTCAAAGAGTGTTGCCAGCTTTACAGGTAATGTTACACTTTAAAAAAAATAAGCTTCTGAGAAATAATGAATCTTTCTACTCTACCGTAATCGATTGTAAAGATTGTAAAGATAGAAACAGCTGGGGAGGATAATTTACAAATAATTAATTTAAGCTTGTTCCTTTTAGAATGCACATCTCCTAAGCCAATTTGTGGGATTACGACCCGGTAGAGATGAAATACGTCTCGAAGCAGAGGAATCGAATGGGAAACTCATTATCCACAACTATGGTCACGGTAAAGCCTTTTTTCCTGGGTTAATATGTAATTAGTTATAAGTAATCATAGTTAGCTATGAATAGGTACAAATAACAAAGTTCCCGTCCTGAATGTAGTGTTTGCTTTGATACAAGCTCGGCAAATTTATGACACCAGGGTATTTTAGAATGTATATTGTTGTCAACCCAGAAATTAGTCTGTAAACTCGAAATCTTATTAATATTGAGTTATTTAATATATAAAAAATCTTTATTCTTTAAGAATATTTATTATCTGGATAACTAAATCTATAGGCTATGTATATTTTGTTATCTGTTAATAACAAATAAAAAAAAAATTATTTTTAGGTGGCAGTGGTTTTACGCTATTCTGGGGCTGTGGAAATGACGTCTTGCAATTATTTGATAAACATACTCAAGGGGGTCAGAAGAAAAGTAAAATATAAAACCATTTAATTTTGTATCTACAATCCTGAACGCGAATATATGTATATATATATATATGTATATACAATTGTATTTTTTAAATTATAATTTTAGCTTTTTCACTGCACAAAACAAAGGATTTTTTTTAATGATTTTATATGATTTTTTAAACCTTTTAATGGACGAATAAAATAATTGAATATTGAATAAATTTCTACTTTTTATTCATTACATAATTTTTTGAATATACTACAAAGTAGTTTATAAGAGAAAATAATAGAAGTAAAAACGATCAAACAATTTATTTTATAAAAAATATACAAATACTATATTACAATAATTTGCTTGTAAAAACATCCGATTTTATTTTTTATTATACATATAAAAATGTTTTATCTGTGGTAACTATTATCTTTGGGAGTTTTACTTGAGTATGGTATCATAGAGATCTGTCCTCCTTTGTACTCTTATTGGTATTTGACTTCTTACTTCCTCCACCACAGTCAGATCTAAAAAAAAATATATGAGTGTTGCCATTTCCAATCCAATTTTTCTAGTATTACTTATTGATTCAGTTATTTATCTTCTTGTCTCACTCAACAGTAGCCTCGCAGTTTTGTACGCGTATGGTATCTATGGTCTAATCAACTTGATTCCAAATTTCAAATCATTCAGTAGTTTTGCGTAAAAATACTTATATTACATACATCCAACACGTTTCAGGTTTCACGCCAATTCTATGTATAGGATTCGTTTGTAATCAATTATTTATTGACAATATTAAAACACATTTAATATATGTATAACTATACAAATATGTAATGTTTTGTTTTGTTAGTCATGGCCTTTTAACCCCAATTAGCTTATAAACACTTGTGGAGATTGACAGTTCTGGAGTGAGCTGCCTGCTGCTGCTGCAGCTGTTTAGACGAATGTACACTCTTTTCTTAAATTTTATTTTTGCATTAATGCATACATACTATATTCTTACATTTCTAGGCAGAACTACTGAACCAAATAATTCTCACTCACCAATATCATGTATCAAAGTGGCCGGCTTCTCATCCAGTTTCCCCACGACCATCCCCCACGGGTCCACCAGGGTAGAGTGTCCCCAGGCCACGTACCCTGCGTCTGCATCCCGAGCCGGACTGACCAGAGCCACCCATAGCTGCTGGTCAGTTGCACGAGCTCGAGCGAGGAGTTCCCAGTGTTTAGGGCCAGTTGTCATGTTGAATGCTCCGGGGTATATGAGCACCGAGCAGCCTTTGTAAAATACATCATATATGGTAAATATACATAACCTTATACGGACTAACATAATATATTCTAATATGGTAATTAGGACTCATTCATATACATATGTGTGAAGTCGTTTTAAAAACACTAAATTGGGTCCTATTTTCAACCTTTGTAATCTAAAATTATGAGGATGACTTTAATAATAATATGATTATACCACAAATTATATTAAAGTCTTATTAATTTTCAATTAATTAATAATAAAATTTTTATATAAGTGTGGGAGCATTGACCCTTCTTTTTTTTTTAAAACGTCCTCCTCATGGGAGAGAGAATGCTTTCTGAACCAATGATACATCATTATTTGTAATACCATGACGGTTCAAATACTCTATGTAGACTACATGAAAAAACATAGATTTGACTTTGAAGAAAAAACTCACCGTCCTTCGCCATAAGGTGTGCCAATTCCTGGAATCGAAGATCATAACAAATTCCGATACCGATCTTGACACCATTGTACTCAAATGTCGTTACCTGGTTGCCGGGGCTCAAAACTTCTGATTCCTTGAAAGTTATCTTATTGGGTATATCTATATCGAATAAGTGCATCTGTAATGTACAATGTTCATTAATTATTTTACCTATATAAAGAGTTTGCTGGCTTATTATTAGGAAGCTTATTAAAAAAAAACTTCTTTGGTAGCTATTTTTAGTTGTTGTTGGGTAAAACTGTGGGATACCTTTAAATGTAATGTGGGATACCATAAAAAGTGTGTAACGTCATCATTATCATTAATATACAAACATTTTAGAGACAGAATTAATGTCCAGAAGTTGCATATATGCTATATATATAAGTCTCGAATATATCGATTAGACGACCGCTTGGCGCAGTGGCACAACTGCTTTCTGCGCGAAGGGTCGTGGTTTCGATTCCCACAACGGAAAAATATATTTGTAATTTACATTTGTATTTTTCTGTGGTCTGGGTGTTGCTATGTATTGTATGTATGTATGTATTTACAAAATAAAAGTATGTATATCAATCCGTAATCTAGTTGCCATAACACAAGCTTCGGCTTAGCTTGGAACTAGATGGCGCTGTGTATAAATGTCCTGAAAATTTTTATTTATTATTATATATAAGCGCAATTCTGGACGAGTCAACACGACGCATTAGTAGCGGTCGCTACAAACTTACCTTTCTATGTTGAGCGAGTAGCTTTCCAGATCCATCCCATACTGTGCAAGTATTGTACAGTTTGTCTCCGAACCGTTCTGGGACGGTCCCGCCCACCACACACACCCCTGCTTCAGCTGCTGCTTTAGACAACGCTCTACTTGTCTCACCCGATGGCACTTCCTCTGCATACTCATTGAAATATTCTAAAGTATAAAATTAAATATATACTATATATAAAAATATATACTATGGAGGGTGAAACTATGTTTTAACATAGTAACAATTATACATAAAAAACAAAATGTAAACATCAAAAATGTATTATGTATGTAATTAGATATACATATTTTTTCTTCTTGAAAAAAATTAATGGTAACAAGATAAAGTAAAAAAACTAAAACCCAACTACGACAAAAAACGACGCTGAAAAAAGTATAAAAGTACCCCATGAATACAGGTAAAGTCACAAGCAAATGCTAGTAATATATATATATATATATTCGAAATGTACAAGTGAAGCGCTTTAAAATGATACCAAACACGGCATATCTAGCTTAACTTTATTTTTTTACTCTGTATATTTTGTCCGCTAGAGGGCGCCACATTGAATTTGGTGAAAATCTATATGGCCTATAACCAGCGGACAATTAAGACGCTTCTAATGATATGTCATTTGTTGAATTCTGATTAGTGGTTTAGAAGTTATGAGGGAACAGATGAACATACATACATACATACATACATACATAGCCTGTCAAAATCATAACCCTCCTTTGGCTTTGCCGTAGTCGGGTAAAAACCAAATTGTCGTTTAGAGACTTTTATGTTTAATTTATCAACCAATTTAAAAACAAAGGAGGTTTCTCAATTCAACCAATATTTTTTATCTAAAAGATAAGGAAACCTATCTTTTCATATTAAGTTAATATAAATGTCGTAATTCAAAGGAATTATTCTTTGAATAGTAGTTTATTTTTATTCAAATAAAAAGTATTTTTAATGGCTAGGAATAACAGCCCAAAAAATATTGAATGTTTATACTTGTTCCGTATGGGGAGTTAAAGCATTCGGGCAGAGCTACAATATGAGCCCCGCTTGCTTTAGCCTTGTGGATTTCTTTTATTGCTTGTGTCACATTTTTAGCCTTATCTGGACCAACAGACAGCTGCACTAATGCTATCTTAAAACCTGAAACAAGAAACAATTATAAAGCAAAATGTATGTATAAAAAATACGTAATGTGTGAGAAGAATTTTAATTATCTATTCAAATAGTTTTTTTGTTATCCAAGGTTATAAGTTAGGTAATGTATAGAAAATTACTTAAAATATTTAGGTGTATTTTTTGTGAATGTTTAAATGTGTAAAATGTAATAAATTTGCCAACAGATAGAAAATTACAGATTTTTGAATTTAGAATATGGAAACATAACAGTGACTCTTTTCATCCCTTACACAGTAGAGGCACCTTAGCTTAAATTGTTACGAACATCTATGGAACACAATATAATGATTTGATAAACTTTAAAACTGGCTACAAATAAACTATCTTAAAAAAAGGCTATATACCATATAAAGTGTGCTTAGACTTGTACACAAATTTAATTATAAATATAATTTAGATTATAAATAAGTTAGATATATAAACTCATGCTGTTTTAATTGTTCTTTAAACAGTTACGGTTTAGTTAGTTAGAGCCACAGTACCAGTTTTAATTATATGTATAAAATAATAATATGTATTAGATTAAATATTAAAAAAGAACACCCTACCCTTACTGTAAAAATTGGGTTTCTTTACGAAACGAGGATGCACAGCATCAGTCGCAGATTCAGACATGTTAATTACTTGATAACAAATTCAATTAAATATCGATACGTCTTATTACTAAGTTTTACCTCTCTTTAACATAGTCGAGGAGGAGTTTAAGCAAAACTATTAAGAAACTTTACAATTTGTCTACTTATAAATGACAATGTTTTTATCACTGTGCTCACAAATTCTAAAAGCAATTTAATTTAATACACATTAGAGTAGGTATGTAATATTTGATTATATTACTTTATTTAGAAAAAAATTAAGATAAATTAATGACGTTTGTTTATTGATAACACTTATCAGTAAATTAAGAACTAGGATACATCGTACAATGTATAATGTACATTTACATTTTACATCATCTGTGGCATGATGGCAGATGGCATCTGTGTCCAGTGTCCACATTAAAGCAAATATAAAAGCCACAGAATATAAAACATATAGGCTAAAATATTATAATGTAAGTCAGGCATCTGTAATGACACAATGTAAATTCGACATTGACATTTGCTTTCGTAGGCTGGAGAATAGATAGACCGTGCCGAAAATTGTAGTTCATAGAATATTTTATAAGAAACGCTGAAGTTTGTATCTCGGCGGTATAATATCTTTATGACAGATTTAGCTTTATTATTTGATCTTTTATCTTTGCAAAAGTGAAAATACAAAGTTAAAGCGCGACACCTTGAATTCGAAATGAAAACTTTGTTTAGTTTGGTTCTTCATAATATGATTGTGCAACTTTTATTCTACAAAAAATGTAATGTGTAACATTTGTATGGAATAAGTGACTTACAAACATAACTTATGGATTAAGATATAGAATATAAATTGAACTAGTGTAATGATAACAAGTTATAGAATATTTCAATTGGAAAACACATTTAAATCGCCAACAAAATGGAAACTTGCAAAGCATGCAGAATTTGTTTGGAAACAAATGCAACACTTTATAATTTGCATTCTAACTCTATGGAGATTTATTACAAACTATTAACAGGAGTTGATGTGAGGAATACTTCATAATTTTTTTTGTTATACATATATATAAACACCAATGATATTGAATGTAATAAATGCTTTCAGCCTCTCAAAAAACTTAACTTACCGATGTTTGTGTGTTATGAATGTGCAGCATTACTTAAGAAGTTTTATCTATTTAGACAAAAAAGTTTGCGTGGCCAAGCTATTCTGCAGGGAATGCTACAGAGCTCTGGCAAGGTTTGACATACTTTTTGTAATAAATTTATTATATTTTAAAATAATACCACTAAGGACATACAAGGAGATTCTATCTTGAGCTAAGAATTATGTTATCACAAAATTATACAGCCATAACTCATAAAACCTACATTCATATAAGTTTTTTTAAGTTAATAATTTCAATATCTCAATTTAATACGCACTGTTTACCTTTTTTAATAATCACCTCATTTGTTATAATTTTGTATATAAACTGAATAATTTACTTTTGATTTATAATTATTAATGTTTACTTTGTTTATTTAGCATTACATTTTATGTGGTATCATAACATCTTTTTGCACTTTATTTTTTGTTTATTATTTAATATAAGTGCATATTTTCTCACTAACAGATCACAGAAGAAGATTTACAAGAAGTTGATACAAGAAAATTTCTCCTTAAAACCAATTTAAGCATTCACGAAGCATTTAGTGTAAGTCTCGGTGCTGATGATCCAGAAATTGAGGAATCGGAGAATATGGAGTTTGAAAATGACATGATCAAAGTTGAAAAGGTCTCGAAAGACAGTGCTACTGATGCATCGGATAGTTCATGTGAAATCGTTGAAGAATGGCTGAGTGAAACGTCTAGCCCGAAACATGATGTTGAAGATTTTGATATGGTAGATGGGACGACTAAAGAAGTGAGTTGATATGTGTCATATGTTTTTATAAGCCATTTATAAAAGATGGATTTTTAATTTTTTTTAATTATAAAATATATCATAATTCAGTCATTTTTAGACCGCCTCTTCAAAAAGGTCTTCTTGCAAGTTCTATTATTCCATTTTATAAGGGGCTTTTTTGGCCTTTCTTTCTTACTAAGGTTCACAAATCACATCGCATATTAATATTATATTGGAACAAAAATTATACCTATAAATAAAAATAGATTTTTTTATTTATACTAAGGTGTTTTTTTATAGTAACTTACATAGTACATATATAACACTTCATAATCTAATTAATAAAATAAAATTCCAGGAAGATGACAAGCTGGAAGAATTTGATGAGAGCACTAAGATGGAAAATTATGAATTTGAACCGTTCATGTGTGATCTATGCTGGAGAGGCTTCCCTGATTTGGAGAGTTGGGAGCAACATACCATGTCCCATGATGAGGTCAGTAAAGAACAACTTGCAACATTACAAAAAAATCATACACTATAGACATATATAGAAGTAAAGCTTATGGTGTAATATTTGTAAAGGTCTCTGAATCTACAAAAAAGGTAGGAAATATTTTTAGCAAAAGAAAATCTTAGTTTTTATACATGTGCTAACATGTTAAATGCCTACATACATAAAAACCAACATAAGAAACTGTTTTACAGATAAAAAATCTATTTTAAGCAAAATACTCTATTCCGACTGAATTTAATGATATAATCTATGCTTGCTACAGATAACAGAGAAAGAGAAAAAAATGATTGCCAAAAGGAGGTCGCATTTAAAAAAAAAGGTATACGTAGACAATGACTCGCTCAAGACTGAGACCTCTAAAAATGAAAACGATTCAAGCATGGACGACATAATAAGGAATCAACTGAATTTTAATCCAGCTAAAGATGACCCTGAATTTGAAATTTTGGAAGAATGGCTAAGTGATGAAGATATTTGCAGAGAGACCATTGTTAAAGATATGAAGGAAAATGTTGAAATAAAGCAGGAGGTGATGCATTACTATTATAAAATTTTCTGTATACCTATTAACAACCTGTTTAACTCGATTTCGAATCATGCGCCTATATTAATAATATTTTCAGGTCATTTTATACACAGCGCCATCTAGTTCCAAGCTAAGCCGAAGCTTGTGTTATGGCAACTAGATAACGGAATAAATTACATATACATACTTTTCATTAATAGGCTCATGGTTCGATATATAGCAGTAGGTTAATTAATAATACGTTAACTTGCCATTGTTTTCAATAAATAACAAACATTATAAAAAAAAAAACATTAACAACATAAGTAAAATTGAATCACATGTCTACACCACACACATTCACATGCTTCATATACGTCTAAGTTATGAGAAAGAGAAAAATTTCTTATATATGAAATGTTATCGGGGTCTATGAAATGTACCATTGTACTAATAGGTCTTGCTTAAACTAGAACATATGAATTTTCAGGTAGAAGACGTTATTGAGCAACCTAAGCCAAAGAAGAAAATGATACGCAAAAAGAAAAAGACCTTATTGCCTCTACAAAAAACTCTAAATGTGCCGCAAAACATAATCGGCAATATTAAACTAGAGAACTATGCTACGGTTATTGTTCTATCTGTGAGTATTTTAATTAATTTTATGATATTTTCTAAGGTGACCATTGCAGGAGGTTCACCTTATAGTTAGGGAACCAATAGCCAATGGAAGCTAAGCTAAGTGTTTCATGAATGGGTTTTTGCCATTTTAGCTACCTTAAAAAAAGGAAAAGATTTCTCAATTTGTCCGTATATGTGTTTTTTTTTTATTTGGAAAAGGAAAAGCATTTGTGACAAAAGTAAATGATAGGATAAAAGAAGGAAGGAGGGTAGGGAAATATGGACCTTCTATAATAATATATGCAGGATATAATGCAACAACATCTCTAATGGGATTTTCTTGTCGGTCCTACTCTGTAGAAACTGCATTCTGAACTGGTAGTAATTGTTTTGTCTTACCGTGACGATGTGTCGACGTGAATTATAATTTATTGTATGTATTATATTGACAGTATACATTTTTTAATTATTACTATTATAATGTGGCAAAAAACTTTTCATTCTGATATTGAGATATATGAATCTAAGAGTTACTACATTTTGGGTAAATTTTGCTCTTTCAGCATGAAGAGCAGATAATAGACATCAAGAAGAGAGCGGAGACAGAGAACTATCTCCTCTCTCCGTTCAAGTGTGAACACTGTTTTAAAGGGTTCCTCGACTCCAAGACATGGGAGAAGCATATGGTCAAACATGATGTGGTGAGTTCTATCGCTTGTTATTTTAATTAATTCTTTTGAGTTTTAATTGATTTGTTCTAAATATTCTTGAGATACTGAATAAGTATCATGTACTATTAAATTATTGATTTTTTAACTTTTAATAGAACAGCTGTACCTTTAAGGTACAGTGTTGAGCATTCATGACTCCATGCATGAATGACTGAAGATCATTTTTTTAGTTATACATTTTTTGATGTGTAATTTTGTGTATAGCAATAAATGTAAAGCGACGGAGTTTAACGCTATAAATTCGAAAGCCAATTTGGATGTCTTTGGCAGTACTTTCATAGGTTTTAGTTCTGCCGTACTAAAGTAACTGTCATATAGATAGTCTGACAGTGACACAGACAGTGTTCTTCCCTGAATGTAGTATTTAATTAATATAAAATGTTATGTACGCCGAAAATTAAGTACGTATTAGAATTTTGTTTACATTGTATGAAATTGAATGTGAAATGTGTATTATGTGGCAGTACTTTTTTAAAATAAATAAATATTATTGATTTTTAACTCTAAATAGAACAGCTGTCCCTCTAAGGGACAGTTTTGAGCATTCACGACTCCATGCATGAACGAGGCAAATGACTGAATGACTTTTTTTAAACATTTTTCGCTGTGTAATTGTGTGTATAGCAATTGATGTTAAAAATAAAGAATGAGCTAGTAGGTTCTAACGTCGTCTACGTCAGGTGTCAGGTGAGCTGGAGTGCGAGATCTGCCGGTCGCGGTTCAAGCGGCAGTCGGCGCTCAACAGCCACCGGCGCATGCACTCGCACAAGTACCAGTGCAAGCACTGCCCGCACGTCTCGCGGTACCCGTGAGTCTGACCAGCTATTTGAAACACACTAAACAAAAGAGCTAGTCTGAATCTCATCTGTGCCATTTTTTAACCGACTTCAAAAAAAGGAGATTGTTTCTCAATTTGACTGTAAATTATGATTTTTTTTTTGATGTGCTAAGTGAAACCATAACTGTTTGTTGTGTGTTTAAATTGATTTGTATAGAGAGTTGATTTACTTGCCATCGGATTCGAAATTATAAAATTAACGCGAAGCAAATTTAATTTTAATCTTAATTCATAATTTTATTTAATTTGATTTTTTTGAAAATTACTAAATGGTCCTTCGAGCCGGATATTCATTTGTAAAATTATTGGATGATTTATATATTATTATATTAGTATAACTAATAAATATAAATTCTCTATACTTTCAGTACTCAAGCGATGCACCACATCCTCTGGCACAAGGGCGTCATGTATAAATGTCCTTACTGTGACGAGATGCAGCCGTAAGTTTATTTTCTTTAATTTAAATAATGAAATATAAACATTCTGTTACAATTTATATATCTAGAAATTAAGTTGTAAAGGTACTTGAGCTAAAATTGTCTGTGACTTAATATTGAAAATGAAAAACGTTGGAATATTGTATATATTGTATTGCTTAAAGTTAATTGTGTGACCTGTGACCACAGTCAGCAGATTACTGCTGTTTCTTCTTCATAATAACAGCTTTCTGAATGTATGTTAAATAATTGTTTTGTCATACCATAATGATTCAAAATAAAAAAAAGCCTTTAAAATAAAAACTTGAGAGTTGTCATGGGACTCCCGCATGAAAGTGCTTTTACGATTTATTAGTGTAGGAACTGTAAAAAATAGAAAATAAACTGGCTTGGGTTCTATGAGAGAGACATAGAGAGAGTGGTAATATAATTGTAGGAAATGTGTATGGACAGTGTACGTTTTTAAAAGAGCAACTATCAGAGTTTCTTGTTGGTTCTCCTATGAAGAGGCTGCCTTCCGAAGCGGTGGTAAATGTTTTGTAATACCACGACTATAGTGTTACTATTGTTCAAGTGTATATGTAGCCTAGTTGAAAAAAAAATACCTTTGATTTTGTCAGCACGTCGGCGGCGTACATGAGCCACGTGCGCATAAAGCACCCGTCGGACCACGTGTGCGGCTTCTGCGGCTACTCCTTCGTGTCGCAGCTCGGGCTCGCCATGCACAAGGCCATCATGCACAAGGACATGGACGTGAGTCCAGATGCACTTGAATTGAGCTCTGCGAATAACTTGATATAATGCCTATAGTAGGTGTTCATAGTAAACATATATGAAACTTACACATATAAAAACAGATCGTTTAAAACGAGAGAAACTTTTCTCTTTACATAATGGGTCACATAAAAAAAACAAATTATAAATGTATTAGTAAGTAGGTTAATCGTACACCAAAGCCCTGGCGTCAGACGATCGCGCGATATACTCGTATAATGATTATCCGGCTCGAAGGACCATAATGTCGCTACATTATGGTCCTTCGTAGCATCTACATATTTTGAGTGGCGAACAGGATGATGGGTGTGAACACAGTAAGATGTTATGTTGAACTCAATTTAATCGACGTCAATGCTCATTATATATCGCGCGATCCGCTGACGCCAGGGCTTTGGTGTACGATTAACCTACTTACTCGTACAATAAAAGTCCGGCTTGAAGGACCATTAATTTGAAATCCCTGTTTTTAATATCTTATAAAATGAGTCAGTTAAGTTCTTACAATCTTTTTTGAGAGTTTGTATCGTGAGACCTCTAAACCGTGTCCTCTCGCGGTCAGGAGGAGACGGAGGGAGTGTCTGAGGCGCTGTACTGCGGCGCGTGCGACGTGCACTTCCGCTCCGAGCAGGCGCTGCGCCGACACCGCGTCACCGCGCGCAAGCACGCCAAGGAGCTGGGCAACAAGTGAGTAACACCCCCCTTTCTCCTTTTTTTGTTGTTTTTATAATATAATAGATCTCCACTTTTGTTGTAAGAGTTCCTTACAACCACTTCCTTTTGTCTAGTTATACATTACTCGAGCAAAAATCGCCTCTCCCCCCCGTTCAACAGTTAAAGGAATTTCGACAATACGTGAACACCGGGTTGGTGCTTTCCCCAGTTTTGTTGTAAGAGTTCCTTACAACGACTTCCTTTTGTCTAGTTAGACATTACCTGAGCACCACCCCTCTTTCTCAGTTAAGTCAGGAATAAGAATAAACGTGCATGCTCCTTTCCTTTTCTGTAAGGAAATATACAACACGTGTTTTTTGTGGTAAGAAACTAGACAACACGTGAGCAACACTATTTTGTTGTAAGAAACTAGACAACACCTGAGCAAACACCCTTTAACCCATTTTTTGTTGTAAGGAATTAGACAACATATGATCAACACCGCCTTTTCTCTACAGTTGTAAGGAATAAGACAACGCATGATCAACACCCCCTTTCCATTTCTGTTGTAAGGAACTAGACAGCACATGATCAACACCGCCCTTCCTCTTCAGTTGTAAGGAATTAGATAACATATGATCAACACCTCTTTTCCTCTTCAGTTATAAGGAACTAGACAACACATGATCTACACCGCCTTTCCTATTCTGTTGTAAGGACTAGTTCCTTAGTAAGGACAACACATGATCAACACCCCCTTTTCCTCTTTTGTTATAGCGAATTAGACTTGATCGATAACTTTTAATGAAAAATGGCAGCTTCATTATTACCAGGGGTTTAGCCTTAGTTAGTAAAGACAAATTTGTACAATATATAGGTGCTAACGCGTGTGGTGTGTTGCAGGCACGGGTGCCGCGAGTGTGGGCTCACGTTCTCGACCGACGCCGCGCGCCGCGAGCACGCGCGCGAGCACCGCCGCGCCGCGCCAAGACAATACGCGCGTGCGCGCTCACACGCGCCCGCCTCGCTCGCCTGCCCGC
>JADANM010007051.1:155446-175224 GCA_026213755.1 Eurema hecabe | reverse complement strand
TAGTAAATATTGAATAAAATCTAATTTAAAACAGGCTTGTCTCAATTTGCGAAAATAAAGACAAATAAATTCCATATAAGTATAACATTAAATTAGGCACAATATTAGCATATACTAAGTATTAATAATAATAAGCTCAGTTGAATGATTAAAGTATTAATTAAACTCAAACTTACAGAGGGGTTTACATAACCATAAGTTGTCAATGGCATGGCAACACTTTCTGATGTGTTTACAATAGACAAAGTCCCTTGCCTCTCTAGACCATTCTCTAAAGTCTCAAAATCCTGCAATTGTAATAAATATAGGATAGCAAAATACTAACAGTAGCCTTATTCTAACTGTAACCTAACCCCTTCTATGCTTAAGAACACTATCACAAGGAGTATCTATTCTAATATATAAAACTGAAGAGTTTGTTTGTTTACGCGCTAATCTCAGAAACTACTGGTTCGAATTGAAAAATTATTTTTTTATTGAATTGACCATTTATCGAGGAAGGCTTTAGGCTACATAACATCACGCTGCGACTAATAGGAGCGAAGATATAATGGAAAATGTGGAAAAAACGGGGAAAATTATTCATCTTTGAGGGCTTCCTTTGCGTGCGCTGCGAAAACGGTTCAATATACCAAAAAAATATGTATGACAGAATTATTCCTATTTAAATGATCTAAAAAAAAGTCCGCGACAGTATATGTTTATCTTCTAAGATTGAAGGAATATAACATAATATAAGAAATGGACCCGACGGGGACGAAGTCGCGAGCAACGGCTAGTTAAAAATAAATATCAAAATAGGTTTAGTTATTGTAGGTTATGAACTTGGTAACATATTTGGTGATTTATAATTTAGAAGTCAGTACCACGTAAGCTGTTTATTTGGTTAAGGCCCTAATTTAATTCAAAAATTTAAATACTCACCATTTCAACTTCCTCTTTTACAACATTACAATTCATATTTATAGGAATATTCTGTTCAATTGATTTTTTACTTTTCCGAGGCTTTTCATTACCGAGCCAATTGTCATCCATGTTATCAAATTCAACTTTTACATCATCATATAGATTGCTGTATTCAAATTTATCATCTTGCTCAATCTTTATTTTACTTTCAGAAATATCCGTTCCAGTAATGCTTACAGAGAATGCAGTGACAACACTCAAATTTGAGTTCAAAAGATAACGGGCGGTATCTATTTGCCTGATTTTTTCTGCTGAGATCTGAAAATTATTTTTTAAGCATAAGAGTGTATTATTATTAAATTGGCACAAAATAAATCTCAGATAAGCTCTTAATACATTATTAAAGATGACAAAATTTTCCAACTGCTTGGTGCACAACTGCTTTTGCCCAAAGGGTTCAATCTCCGCATTGGAAAAATATATTTGTAGTTTACATTTGTTTTTTTCTGGAGTCTGGATGTTGCTATGTATAGTACGCGTTATGTTTAGCGATTGACGAGAATAGCTGCGTATCGGTAGAATCGCGCTCGTAATTGTCGTATTGGTGCGAGAAAAACAACACGACTGGGACAACCAATCAAAGCTCGCGCACCCGACGATCATGCGCCCCGCGCGCCGCGCTGCTACGCCGCTGCAGAAGTCAAAAATAAGGTATCGAGGTACCTTAGCTACCGAGCTACTGAGGAACGAAACCTGTTTCGTTCAGCGATTTCGTGCAAGATTCGTGATGCGTACTACAATATTGTATGTGTTTACAAAAGATAAGTATGTATAGGTAATTTATCCTCTGCTTAGTGTGGAAATAGATGTTTTTTATTAGCTGTTTTAGTTTGACTATACAAACCTGTCCATGGCTTTGTAAAATACTTTGCAACACTGCCTGGGCTCTGAAACTCTTCTGTCTAAATATATAGAATTTAATTAACATTGCTTTGCATTGAAAGCAAACAAACATTGGTACTTTAAACTTCTTGGTAAACTGAAAAAAATGTCAGAAACATAAATAAATATTAACCAACTGCTTCTATCTATTTAAAGGCAAATTCATTGCTATCTATGAAGACTCATAGAGCCTGAAGAAATGTGTGGTTTTCAGGCCTTTACACTTTTTTCTGGAAGAGAATGAAACAATCTAAGTCGAATTACTATGATTGTACCACAAAATACGACTCCCAAATCACTAGCATTTAGTATATTATACAATTTTTCAGATTTAAATAACTTTAACTTACATGTGTCCCTGTCAAGAACTCGTAATATTGTTGCAGTGAATTTGTATGTAAACTAAATAATGTAGTGTTCATTTCTAAACAAACTAGACACGCTTTTACGTCCTCCATGTCCGTTGCGTTTCAGGACACGCGAAAGAAATGATACCTAATTATTATGATACAGTAAGCACTGTAGATTAGAGTGAGAGAAAAGAATCCTGTTGATCGTTGCTGTATGCGTGAGGGAAAGGGATGCCAGACAGTCGGGCGTCGTAACGCGTTACGTAACGAAGTGTTTTACACCTATAAATTTTCACATCAGTTATATTTGTTCAATATAAATACAATAACATTGACATTTTAGATCTTTACCGTACATGAAAGTCAGTCAAATAATTAAAATATCTTGAGCCAAATTCAAATCAGCTCGACTCTGAAAAACAATATTGTGATACAAAAAATATTTTTTTTAATTACTATTTACTTGTAATCTTCGATCGACGTTAAACGGTTTGGATTTATTTAAATAAACAATAATATAAACAAATCTAATAAGAACGGCTGGATTCCCACAAATTGACAACTGACAATTGACAAATGACAGCTATGTTGAAGTTTGACTTTTGAAGACTGAACTTTAGATTTTGATACATATCTTTTGGGATCTTAAAAATTATTATAGAACATTAATTCTAAGAGAAAATATGGTAAATAAATAATTATTTAAACTGTAGGTAGTTCTTATACCATATTTAGCATTTTGTCATTGAGTCGAAAATGTATAATAATTTCTGTCTTTAAGATTCTTTTCCATGCATGCATTTTATTTAACTTTAAAACGATTTTGATCTTTTGGACCAACAAGAAACAAATGACGTAGAAATTAAAATAATAATACTTCAGTAAGCTTATTTTAACTTAACGCCATCTAGTCAAATTTTAAGCAGATCATGTGTTATGGAAACTAGACAACGGATAGGTATAATAAAATACAAGCCGCATGTTCTGGCTTCGCACGGGTAAATATTAACGATTCATTGATAATATTCGATTACGTACGTACGTATGGTAATGTACCGCATATCAATATTTGACAACAATTATAAATCATCTTAAGTAAACTTAACATGAAATTTACAATAATTTCTAAATGCAGTGGACATATTTCATCGAATCAAAACGGGATATTCAATATACCGCCGGGATAAAAATTTAAGGTGCACAATGGTCAATAAGTAATGACAAACTCCCATACAATATTTAATTCTCTACTTATTGCAGCCTTTTTATTAAAAAAAGCCTATGTGCATCTAACTATAAATGCCCGTAAAGTTGCTAAAGTTCCCCATTTTTTTTAAACGTTTTTCTAATTGTGGGGATCGAATACACAACCCTTGGTGCAGTTATGACGCCACTGCGTCACGTGAACGTCTTGTGTTCTTCTCTTCTTCTGTTTTCTTTAGATCATCTATCTATGGTATTACGGGTTGATATCCGCAACTTCACGTCAAAGTGCGGTTTTTGCGTGAGGGTGGGCAACTCATTCGATCCACCCCAGATCATTGAAGAACGCCAACATCATCTATTAGCGGTTTTGTAGCTCTTTCTTTTAGTTATGATAATTTAATTTTACTCTCTCTTGTCACGAATCCAAGTCATCGCCACTTCAACAGTCTAATTTTCATTATTAAATATCTTCTAATTTAGTGCTTGATCGGAAGTCCTATGCTCTTTTACTATTTCTCAGTGTTAGACCTACCAAGATTTTTTAAGAATTTCTTCTCACGACTGTATTGACGGCCTTGACTTGAGGTTGATGTAAGCTCCTTTCTTGTAGGTAGTAATTATATGGAAAGACCTCTGATGGAAGAGTGTTTCATATGGCAACGGAACGTGGCAAAAAATTGAGAGAATAACGCACATTACTTGATCGCCAAGTATCCAGTTAGTGAGGATGGTATTTAAATTTTATATCAAGCAGTGCGGTGATAGAATTGCGCAGCAGGTATCAGCTCATGCCACTCCTTAGAACATTTTCTATAATAAATGCGATAGAAGACGCAAAGTGGTGCGATGTCTCTGCCTCTCTCTTTCTTCTTTCTTTTATTCCATTTTGTTACGAATCCTTTTCTCTCCTAGTTTATAGGTCGGCAATGCAGTCGTGAGATTTGCGATTCTCATGGATGGAAGTGTTCACAGTTAATAATATCGTTAAGGATTCACAAAAATCAGTTTGTAAGGTTGCAAGTAATAGATAACCGTAGAATTTACTGAACCGATCACGAAATTTATTTTACCAATACAAATCCATTTTTCTATATGAGCTAGATATATCCTGCAGTTTCACCCAAGTTAAACGTCATCCCCCGACCCCCATATATATATTTTTACCTCTAAACTATATCTGAACCAAATTTCATCAAAATCGGTTCAGTGGTTAGGCGCTAAAGCTTAACAGACAAATGGACAAGTTTTTAAGGAACTTAATATACTAATAACAGACAATTAGGAACCGTCTCAACCTAAGTTGAAATATAGAAAAGGTTGCTGTGAACATTATAATTTATATAGAAAAAAACTGCTGATCGTTTTTTTTCCTAAATAAGCGTTAAATAAGCTTACGTGTATTTAAATAAAAACTCCTTACTTGATAGAAAATATGACAACATCAAACTAAAAAATGATAAGTACAAAAATAACTTATGACGATAGTTTCTTCATCCGATAAGACTGCGAAGTACTTTTGTTCGTTGTAATTGTTTTATAATAATAACAAAAGTTTTTATTTAAGCTGAAAATAAAATTTAGGACAACCGCTATACAGTACCTACTATAAAGTGGGTTAAAGTACTTACGTAAGCTTGTAATTGCATTATATACCTACCTACGTTCTCTTTACGTCCATAGTAAAATACCTAAACATTTGACATCTACTTTTTACGTATCTCCATCTCGCTTACTCATGTAGGGGATTATTGTTCGAGGAATGCGCGCGTCGAATAGTCTCGTTAGACACTGCAATAAGGCTCAAATTATTCTTATTAAATTAAAAACAACAATCTTATATCTATAGCGGTAAGGTCGATTTTAGAAATTTTATCAATGCAAGGCCTCCTTATCTCTCAAGAAACGATTTCACGAGACTATCCATAGTCATTACCTACTTTGTAAGAGTACATTCATAAATCTTATTTTTAATGATGTTATAGATTTTTTTTGATAACGTTGATTTCTTTTGGAGGTTGCTAAAATTTGAAACGTCGATTCTGTTACTTTTTCCTTGAATAAAAGCAGGACCTACGACATCCTAAAAATAGATAAATAGCTAGAAAACTGAAAAGTCCTTGAGAAATAGTCTCGTGAGAAGTGCGGTTACGTCACAGACGAGATTTTTGTAGGTATGTATAAGCAAGCTATGGCTCGATTGGCCAACAAAGCCTTGTCGGCGGCCATTTTGTTCATTGCTGAGTCACCAAAAGGTGAAAAATGTACACGAAACGAATTGATGCGCACTCCCCACGAGACTATACAACGGTATTGGGCATTTCCCTCGTGAACACAAAATTTGGGTTTCATGTTCCCTCGTCCGCAGCGTGGATACAAAAATATTTTTTTTGAGTGATAAACAGAAGTGATCGGTTTAAATGTATTTCTAAAATAGTATTTAGTGATATAAAAAATAAAATTTGCAAAAGTTTCAAGAGTTAAGACGGAAGTTTATGTTGTGGAGTCAGTTGTTTGAAACTCATGGATGAATACACTCGATTGTAATCAATTGTCAGCCGCATTATAAACTTTAAATATTAAGAAGGCTATAAACTTTTTAAATATAAAGCATAAACTGTGAAAAGTCTTATCCTGTCAAAGTGAACTGAAATATCAGTGTTGTGAGTGCCTTGGAAGTGCCGAAGTTCAAAGTTGTGATGGGAGTCGACTTCGTGTATCCGTTTTAACATTCAGGATGTAGTTATATGCTGCTAAAAGGTATAATACAAACAGACTTTTCGGTATATTGAGTTACTTTTAGTTTTGCCAAGATGACTGAATCGGCACCACCGGTAAAGATTAAAACTGAGCGGCCCGATGAAGCCGAAATTCGTGAATTGGCAGCGAAGATGGTGGAGGCTAACAAGGCCAAGGCGCTGGCAGCGTCGGTGGCTGCCGCGCGGCCTCCGCCAGGAGCGAGACTTGGAGGTCCGACTCCCGCAGTCGGAGGTCAGATGGGCATCCTGAACTTCCTCACTAGAAATCAGAAGCCTGGAACACCGGCAGCTACAGAGCAGCGGCCGGTGAGCGAAGACAAGAAGACGCCGGCGCCAGACGAGGCCAGTTGGAAAGGCCACTTTGGCTGGGACATGTTGGGAAAGTGCCACATTCCATACATATACCGATCGGGTGAGAAGTATGTGGCAGTGCGAATGGTGGAAATCAAGCTCCTGAATAAGTACCTGAACTATTTACACGCAGATATCTACTCGTGTACCTGCATACGAAGCTACTATATCACAGAGATTGAGGCTCTCCTGTTGAATGAGATCAACAACAGGCATTGTGATGGACAGTTTGGTCGGGAGCCGTTCACACAGAAGGACTTGGTTGTTAGGTTATCTGATGCAGACGAGTTCTATAACTTCCTAGATGTGTGTTACAACAAGTTGTTACGTGGTACAACAAATAATAAGGACAAGTGTGGTTTTATCAGGATAAATAAGGAATCAGTGGTTCCATACACAGTGCGGGACAATCAGAAATTTGTGCCGTTGTTTTATTTTGAAGGTGAAACGGACAATTTAAAGTTGAAAGCCGATCAGTTAAAGGGCTGGGACTTATCGTACCTCAAGTTCTGTTGTAAAGTGCAAGGTATTCGGAATGAACTGTTTGCGAGTGAGACCTGCTCAGTGATTAGTTTAACGGACATTAAAAGTTACTTTCCGCCCGGCACAGAGTTTGAAGAGTATTGGCCGAACAAAGTTGTTGATTCCCAGTTACTGATCTCCGCTAAAGGTAATTTTAAATACTTCATATACTCATCTCATATCTTCATATAAGTAATTTCAATTTAAGTGTATTTATATGTCAATCTTACATTCAAATTTCTAATGTTGATTATCTAAAAGAATCTGAATGATAGCATCAAATTACTATTTATAATGCAAAAAATCCTTCTAAATTAACAATACTATTTAATTTAAAGATCGTGGCGAGTCTGATAATTTTATATTTAAAAAAAGCACCAATATAAATAATAACACCAGTTTGCTTGAAATTGTTTACAAACATATTTTATTGCTGCAAAATGATTAAAATATTCCATGAAATGTCCTTATCAGTAATTGTTACAAATTAGCTATCACAATATTAAACTAAAAGTTTTGGCACTTCTGATTATAACTTTTAGTTAAAACTTCCAAAACCATTCTCATGCTTTTTTCAAGTCTAATAGTAAATAAATATTGTATTATCTATATTCTATATAGAATTATGAATACTATAGCATCCTCTGGTTCTGCTAAGCTAGAGCTGTTGAAAATCACTTCAAGTTTTTGAGGGATTTTCTAGAAGAAAACTAATTTATGATTTACATAGGATTTTTCATGTCATACATTCATCACACATGGAAACAATAGCCAAAGTACTTATAGTTAAGCCTATTTAATAAATTATATGTGTTACTAATATCAATTCAAATTTATTGTACAGATTTATATACAAGCTGCTGCAAAGTGGTTTTTAAAGTTGTTTGCTGCCAAGGTTGGACCTTGGAGAAAGCCTTGACATGATAAAAATACTTTGCATTACATTGTGTATATACACTCAGTTTCCTCTTAATTTGACATAACATTGATAGTAATCTTATCAGTGTATTAAAACACTTAAATCCTAAAGTTCCAGAGTCATTAGCTAATTAATTGAAATCTTTCCCTCTGCTTTACTTGACTTGCAAATTTTTGTATTAAAAGATTGAATACTTGTCAAAAAAATTCTTTTCCTATGGCAGTACTGAAGAATAGGTATAGTGTATGTATATGTTTATCCAGGGTATAATCTTCCAGCATGCTCCACTTCAGTCAAATGCATTTGGTAAATTTTTTGTGAAAGTGTAACAAAATTTTACACATTCAATAAATCCTCCCAAAATTTTTTATATGAGCAAGGGTAATAAGTCCTACATGAGTATAAGCTTGTAAAGACTATTTTTGCTATTATATCAAGAATATTATTTTCTTACACAATTTTAATTTAAAAAAGAGTGTAGTTAGTATTTACACATGAACCATTACTACTAATTATTGGAATATTTTAATTATAATGTTTTTTCGAAAATTGATAAACATATACAGTATATAACATTATTTTTTATGATCTTTCATATCATAACTGGTTATTCTGCCAAGTTGCCCTTCACTAATAGAAAATGGTGGTATCTTAATGTAGGGTCAAGGCTGGTTTGTCTGCAAAATCTGCTACTGTTTTTATAAATTCATTTAAACACTACCATTACATACACGTAAAACCGGATATTTTAGTAGTTATTTCATTATCATGTTAGTTCTAATTGAAAAACGCTGGAAGAAATGTTTATAAAGCCTTAAACAGTCTATATACAAAGATTTATAGTTTGGTGATTCGTCATATTTTTATAATGACCTTAAATGAATTCCTATATAAAGTTTCGACCCTTATTTCAACTCATTTATGTCTAATCCTGTTCTTTTAAGGTTTACAATGTCTGAACAAAATTTGCTTTCAATTGTTTTGGTTCCTTTCGTACGTATAATATTGATAGGGATGTATAGATAAAACCCAGATTTCGATGCTCAGAAAACAAACATCTAATCAGTCATAACTGCTTTGTCATGATATTGAATGCAAAAAAAATTTAAAAAGCTCACAAATATTGCGCTTTTCAAACATCAAGATCATTATATGCCTTAATCGAGTCTATTTCTTTTGATGTCTTCCTAAATACGACTTTATGGATTATAAGGCCACTTATACCCAGAAAAGTCATTAGCAACCTTTTTATTCTTCAGACGTAGGTAGGTATTTGTGACCCGTTTCCAAGCGGTCAGGGCAATATGTTATAAAAGATCCCTTCCCAAAAAGTTCGCGTTAAACGTCTCAAGGACACAGTACAGTCCCAACCGTGGGAAAATGAATGAGCTAACGATTCTATATCATGTCAAGGCTCCGACTGTTGCCGATTATGCACTAGTGACATTGACATGACTGAGCATTCTCTAAATTGTCCAGTGCACAAAGTATTGACTTTAACGTCACATTGCAACTACGTGAACCGTTATATCACAACGGTGGTGAGATCGTCGCGTTGAGTTTGCGACACCGATATCCCGATTAGCGGATTTTTTTAATTTAGAAGAACGTAAAAATACGGTATTTTTTTAATAATTTGTTCCCAGATAATATTGTTTATTTATTTTGCCTAATTGTATATGTTTAAAATAATACCCTTGAAGTTATTTTCAATTCTTACTTTTAGTTTTTCTAATAAATCCAGCATTAATATTATTATACACAAGTGTTTATCGTGAATCGTGAGACAGCATTTTCTGAAACATTTGTCTTCGTAACTACTGCCTTAACATAGACACTAAACTATTTTATAATACTACTAGCTGTCCCGTGGTTTTACCCGCGTAGTTCCCGTTCCCTGGGCAATACCGGGATGTAAGCTATCCCATCTTTTAATTTTGATCAAACTGCGCATGGTGGGCAAATTTTATTATAATCGGTTAAGTGGTGTAGGAGTCCATTGAGGACTAACATTGTGACACGAGATATATATATATTAAGATGTCTCGTAGCTATGACCGGCATAATAGACAAGCAACGTATTCCCAGGCTCCGTTTCGGGCGGCGGGCAGTGGACGCGAGCGCCGCCCGCGCCGCCCCCGGGCGCGGTGGGCAGCGTGGCCAATGCGGCGCTCAACAACGTGCCCTCCAGGGGCAGACGGCCAACTGCCCAACGGCACTCGCCGGCCTCCGCAGCGATGCAGTTGCCCCATGCGGGCATCTCCGCCGCCGCTGTGCAAGCCCTGGCCAACGGCTGGACGCTGCCCGGCAGTTTAACGCAGGCGCAGACGCAACAAGTCCTCAGGCTAGCGCAGGTACTACTTATATACTAAAAACTATCATGTATAATGCACATAAACCTTCCTCCTGATGAATGACTGAAGGGCTGCATGAAAATCGTTTAAAATATTTAAGCTTACATAGGGATAAAGAGAAGTAAACGTCTTGTAGCAAAACTGTTTAATTGTAAATAGGGAAACAGAATGGCTTTACGAGGAAATTCGTTAGGCATAGATAGTCGTTTATTATTTTATGGCGGTTCGCACTTGGCACTACCTAGTTAGTACCTACTGACTATAACACGATGTTTCTCCACGTATCTCGTGGCGAGCTTACGTGAACGACGAAACTTCTCTTCATTGCTTTGCGTAAAGAAGGCAAATTACCTACTCTTTTTAGACTTCTCTTAGTCATTTCTAATATAAAAACTTAAGGTAACTCTAATGGTAACTGTAGTAGATAGTTATAGGTATCGATATAGTCATATAGTTTTAATGGCGATAATCTAAACTCAAGTTAACATTATGGTATTGCCTAATGAAAATATTCAGTTGAAACAAACCGGAACTCGACTAAGTTCCGCAAATTATTAGAATAATATTATTATCTTTGTTTACAATCGCTTTTATGATTTACATTTTAAGTTAAGGTCCGTTTTAAAACATTACAACATCCTGTTTCTGTAAACGTAATAAAAATACATATTTATTTTATTTATGAAACACTAGTAATATTCGTAGTTACTGGTAAGCTTTATCATTAATTAAATTTATTTATTTATTTATTTTATTTTAGGAACGCCAACATGGCGTACGTTCGTTCAACAATAACCATAAAAATACATATATTTATACAAAGTAATAGAACGTAGCCACACTTATAGGCGTCCACGACATGCACACATATTTATATATAAAAAAAAACTAGAATTTTTTTAAAATTGTAATTGTGTTTTTTTAAATTATAAAATAATCTCCCTCCGATTATAACGGATACAATATTTAAGTATTCTTATTTTCCACCCTAGTGATACTTTGCAATAAAAATGAGTATACAAGTTGGTTTATAATAAAGCGAGAATTTTATCCTCGAACGACAAAAAAGCGGTCCAACTGAGAGGAGATAGTGTCGTTTTGAAATCAGTTGAAAGATATCTTTTAGGCTCTAATAGAAGAAAAATTTTCAAATTTCCATTTTCGTAAAATTAAACGAAATTTTTGGTAAAGGAGTAGTCGATAATAAATATAAATTTTACGTCAGAGGTTATCTGGTATGGTTGAAATTTTACGATAACACTAACGGTATAGATAAAAAAAATATCTTCAGAACTGTGTGGTGACAAAGCAAAATTGTTTTTCTGTGCACCAGTCATGCTACAGGGATCATTACCTAGAAATATCACCTTTTAATATAAGCAACATTTAGCTACTACGTTTCATTTATTTGTGCCTTATTTCATCTGAATTGGCCTTTGTAAAATCTAATTTATATGTAGATATCTGTATTAAGTAGGAAAGACAGTGTTTTCATAGGATTTCCGAGTTATTATAAACATTTTATATTATTATTATTGATTCAGCGAACGTAAAAGATGTTGTTAAATTAGACAATTACGTAACATCATAACACAGACTGAATAAGCTGATAACCAGACTAGGTCTCATCCTTTCCATCTTTATGTTAGAAGAACTGAGTAGCGAGAATAGTAGAATGGTTCTCTCTCTTATTGAAAGCAAGCGAGTTATTTTCTTTTTCTATTTTTATTTTTAAAAATATAATTTATGGGATTGTTTATGACTAATATTATAAATGTGAAAGTTTTTGAGATTGTATGTATGTGTGTTATTTTTTCATACAAAAACGGCTGAACTGATTTAGTTGAAATTTTGGTATGTAGATACCTTGGATCAGCACACAGTAACATAGGATACTTTATATCTCGGTATTGCCCCGGGAACGGGAAGTACGCGGGGCACAGCTAGTGTGCAATATTGACGTGAGATTGTGTGTCAGGCGCAAGTGGCGCAGGCGCGGGCGGCCGCGCGCTACAACAACGCGGCCATCGCAGCCGCCGCCGCCGGCATGCCGCAGCACCGCTCGCACAACCAGCGGAACGTGCAGGTTACTATACTCTTCTCAACTCGTAACACTCTTACGGCCAAATACTCATACGCAAATTAAATTTAAGCACGCCTTAAGACTCGTTTTTTTTGACAGAATTGTATGCCAAACTGTCAAATCGAACCGGTTTAAGTTGTATTTAAATTTAAATTGCGTTTCAGTTTTCCGGCGTTAGGTATTTAACGTACGTGCTTATTTTACTCTTTAGAAAAAACCCCCAAGAAAGTTATTAACTTATTGACGAATTATTTTTCTGAAGAAAAATGCCTAACTTTTACAACAACTCTTTACGTATTTAATCTAAACCGATCTTATTTCCGACTAGTGTGATTTTCTTCCAAATATCGTTGTTACTATTATTAACCAGTTTTAATCTCAAACAATACTATTTTAGTCCCTATTAATCTGATTTTACTTTAATTAGCGTTTTTTTTATTCCTAAATAGTGTCCTCATTTGATTTTTGTATGTACCACAATTTATTTAGGTTACGAATTACGATAGATAGATGTTTGTGTTAACCTATATTTTTCAAACGACGTTATACAATAAATGTTTTTTGTTATTCGTATCAGCATCGCGGACAAAGTATTTGCATAGATACATAGAGATTTGACTGCTTAAATCTAAAGAAAACGAATGATATAAAAAAACAATATTTCGACTTTGCTCTTGAGGAAAAATTATAATAAACTAATTGTAATTATGTTTTTTTTCTTATATTAAAATATATTTCCACAATATGTTATCTTAATGAAAGCCACAAAATTATTTCGGTAGGGCCTTTAAGGAAAATTGGTTACCGTGTTTTGTGTGTACGGGAAAACCTTACTAATATTCTAGGTTAGTAGCAAGAAGTTTTCCTATGAAATAGATGTACGCTGATATTAGAATTTTTATCATCAATTGTCTGTATTTATGCAAAATGGAACCACTCGACTTTTCTTTTTTGGGTTTATTAAAGAATTCTTATCTAAATATAGTCTTCTGCTTCGTGGTCATTCATTCATCTATAATCATTTTTCATTCCAAAATTGTTTTTGAATGAAAAAATTATGTGGTTCTTTTTTGTTTAAGAAAATGGTCATATTTAGATGAGAATTCTTGTATAAACTCAAAAAACAAAATTTTTCGACAACAACTTATTATTTTAATCCGATCGATCCATTATTCTATTTATAAAAAGATAACGTCCACATTTTAATTTTTGTACACATCACTCTGACTCGGGCAATTTCAAGTAGGAAATTTTAAAAATTAAATCCTAAATATAAAGTTTTCCTCAATTAAAGCATTTGTCACTAATTACACGTAATTTGTTTTATGTATGCGACCAAATTTTTAAATACATTTTTTTACTTTTACGTAACATGTGTCTCCTTGAATTTAAATTTGTTATTTTTCCATAGCCATAATACAAAACTGCCAAAATTTTCCGCGCGTTTGTGTATCTGTGGCTAAGCGTTTGACAGTTAGTATTGTTTATGGTTTATTGCAGTTTCCGAACAGTGCAATAACAATGGCGATGGGTCAGCAACAGCCCCCTCCTCTGGTGAGGATATCGGAAAACTCCGCCAACATGAAGTGAGCATACTTTTATATTTCTAATCAACTAACGGGACGGCCTTTTTGTATAGTGTCTTATTTATTAGTATTTTTTCTTTAGAAACTCAAAAGGTCGTCCCAAAGTTTAGTAGAATTCCACTCGCCATTGTCTTGACACTGATTTTTTTTTCTTTCAAGTATTATTTTTTTTATAAGATCAGAAATTTGTGCTTCAGTTAAAGTTTATATTGATTTAAACTTAACTTAATTGAAATATTTAGCTAGTTTTAATGTATTTTCTGTTTTTATTCTATATTTTTTTTGTTTGGTGCAGTACCTGTTCTTATATTAGTATAACTAATTAAAACTGTAACAGTTGTTTTGTTTAAAAGAGCAACTTCTCTGATCTTGGCTGATCGTTTAGAAATATAATGACGATTCAACTGTTACTATATGTAGTCTACTTGAATTCTATCCTATTAATATTATAAATGTGAAACTTTGTGAGCTTGAAATTTGGTGTGTAGATAGGTGAATTATAATATACATAGGATAATTATATCTCGGGTACATATTACCCCGGAACGAGAACTACGCTGGTGAAACCGCGGGGCGCAGCTAGTAGAGATATATTTGTTTTATAATTTGAAGATGTGACTAATAGCTTGTCCCCGTTGCAGTGTATCGCCGCAAGTGAGCGCGACAATGAATGGCCACTCAACCTCTCACTCCGGGGACACGCGAAAGCGCCTTACTCCCATACCCGACATCAACACCATTGGCAACCATACGCCGTATAAGGTGCGTCTACGAAACAGTCATTGCTTCTAGTACGCGTCATTTATGTTTAGCGCTGGACGAGAATAGCTGCGCATCGGTAGAATCGCGCTCGTAATTATTGGTGACGTATTGGTGCGAGAAAGACAACGCGTCTGGGACAACCAATCAACGCTCGCGCACCCGACGATCTCGCGATACCTTATTTTTGACTTCTGCGCAGGTTTCGTTCAGCGCTAAAGATTCGTGACGCGTACTATATACTATAGTTGGAACTAACAGGAGCCACGAAAGAGTCTGAAGGTGGCCGTCACTCTCTCTCTGCGGTCAGATAGAACACTATGGAATTCTGGTAGGTCCAGTCTTTCCCGAGGCGCGCACTCCTTTGAGGATTTTGCGGTACTGAACAAGAGATGCCAATGTGATGGTAGCCGGAGGTATAATTAAAAAATACACTTAATCATCAATCTAGTGAAGGTAAGCACGTCACTCTCGTGACTCGCAACCCTTACTAAGTTAATAAGTAAAAAAAAACAGGAAAAATGTTGACATAAATGGGAGAAAAAGTTTTCAAAGGCGAGAAGAAATGAAGAAAAAAAGAAATTTGAAATACTCCATCCACAAAATGACAAAGTAGTCCAATTTGATTTTAGTTTCTTTTTTGTAATATTCCATCAGTTTCTTTGAGAAACATGCATTAAGTACATTTTTGAAATTAAGAAATCGTAAATATACTGTTTTGTTCAAATTGTTATTATACAAAATGCCTTAATACAATCTAACATAGGCTTGTATAATTTTAATTTCAGAGCCAATTCGAAGCCTCCATGTTCAGAAAAAAATATAATCAAAGATACGCAAAACAAAATAAAAAATAAACATTTTTTTATTATTTTTAAAAGGTGAGGCAAATATATAAGGTCTGCATTTTTTTTTTTATTTTTCACATATATTTTATTTACGTAACTTCAATTGAACATTAAAACTATTAAGATATATTCTCACATCATATAAAATAGTCCTTTGAAAGTAAATGCAAAATGTCTTTTGATTTAGGGTAATTAAAGGGTCTTTCTGAACATGCAAACATAAAGAAGCCTCTAATTCTCCATACACAAAATGTACTATATAAAACAAACAAAATAAACAATTCTATATTCTTTCACAGGTCCAAAAAGCCCTAGTAGAAAACACAATGGTGCCGTGCATCAACGCTAAGCCATACCAGTATACTGAGCTATTAATGACTCTTCCGGACCTCGCAAGCCATTTCTTTCCTCGCGTTTCGCTCACTACATGCAGGGCTATGCTGGATGCTTTGGGATTGTCGCTTTATCGGCCCAACTCGTAAGTACACTTTCCTATAAAGTACAAAATTTTTAATGTAAATTCCCATATTTATTCAAAATAATAGCTATTTCCGATGAATTTTGATCCATGCTCATAGTTTTAGTTATTATTTGTTCTATTTACAAGGTAAAGGTACACCTTGCTTTTGATGGATTATTAAAAATAAACTAGAAATGTAAATTAAGAATGTAGCTCTATAATTTTTTTTTTAAATCAGCAATCGGTCTTAAGTAACCATGAACAGATTGATTGTGCGAAAGGAGGACTTTAAGGAGATCAGTGCCAGCGCCCTGATTCCATTTAACATAGCACAACGCCAGTTCGCTTTAACCGCCATGCTCTCTGTTGTAATAAAGCCTTAGAAAAGGGGATTAGGATGCCTTTCCAGTCTTCCCTTGTAAGTCGTTCTGAATCTGTAAATCTCCTCCTCAACCGTGGGCATTTTTAAATACTGATGTATCTCTGATCCTCGAACCAACCAGCTGATATCGCCTATAAATAAGGAAAATCTGACTTAAAGATATCGAACTTAATTTAAATTCTGGTAATTATTACAGAACTCAACTCCAAGTACTCCGGAACTCAGGCAAATGCAAGTCTGCTGCCGCTGGCGAGAATGGCATGGCGTTAGTGCAAATCCGTGACGTCATGCAGCACATGCTCCAGTTCAAGTACATGCTGCGGTCGGGCTTAGCTGCTGATGAGCCTCCACACCAGTCACCGAGACCAGCTCATGCTCCTCCACCCTCGCATGCCAAGAGGGCACGGGCTAACTAGTGCAGTGATAGTGATTAGTGGGATTATAGTGATTGGTGTTACATGGAATATCACATAAAATATGAAAAAAAACTTTGACCTAATAAAAAATAATAAAAGAAAGTAAACCTTATATAAAAGACACCAGAAGCTATGTGGAACATATATTAATATATGTTGGAACACAAAAGGAGGATGTCTAATAATACAAAAAGTATAAGATTGGCAAATATGCACCAATGGTGTGACATTTACGTGGTAATTATTTACCCAATAACTCCTTATAGGGTAAATAATAAATACAAACCTTGACATACTGCATGAAGGATTTTAAGATTGTACATTGGAGGTATTATATAATAAAAAAATATACTTGAGTGAGTTGATGAAGAATCACTGCCAGCATTACAAGCTTGGTTTACGGCACCATATTTAAAGTTGGGCTTCCGCTAACAGCATTTTGTGAAGTGACATTGACGGACAGTAGATTTTAGTATAAAATTTCCATTCACTGTACAAATTGTATGTATGTAAATCTGAGATCTAATTTATAAAGATCTATAATTACTATTTGATAGAAGACTGAGAGTTTTTTTTTAAATTATTTCTTAGATTGGTATGTTTTGTGCGATTAGAGATTGGTTTTTTCTAATATACTGGCATATTTAAAAAGATTTTCATGTGTAGTTAAAAATATTAATATGGAAAATACATTTTTATCTAATTAATAAAAATGAAACTCATACAAAAGCTTTCTTAACAAATATGCCAGAATATTATGCAGTTGTTTGCAAAAATGTACATGTTTGTAAATACTGTATGTAGAATATTGTCTTCTAGATGTAATCGTATCTCTTTGTCGCATAAATATGAGCATTTTACGTAGAATGCTTTTAAAGTGAAATGTGTCATAAGAAATCTATAGACAAGATACTTTAAATTTTAAATGTAGGAAAATCGTTGATTGTCCAATTCTTGTTCTATGATTTGACAATGACAAACGATCTTTACGCTTAAATATTCCATCACAATACAAATTCACAATTTTGATTATTCTATATTAAGTTACGAGCGGCTAGGAAATTCACATTTTATTTAGTTTGTTATTGTGTTTATTTAATGTATGCTGTGTTAAAAGGAGTAAGCAATATTATGCATAGCTGTAAAAATTTAGATTGAGGTAATAATATAAGCATTCCTTAACGGTTTTGTTGTTTCTTCAAATTTTATGTTCAACTAAACTTACTAAGAATGAAAGAAAGGCATTTTTTATATTTTTGCTTCGTTTAATTTCAACAATGTGTCATTATATTAAATGTATACTCATCCATATTGATGCATGGAAATTTAAAAATTATAAAAAAATGTGTTATATAATTAAGCTTCGTATGGAAAGCTTTTAAAATATAAGTTGTATTATTTAAAATGTTTACCTCGGAAAATGTACGAATTAGCTTACTCCAAAGTGTTTTAAATGATTTAGATTTAAGTTTGGGGTATGCACAACTTTCTAAAACAAATTCAAGTTATTTTATACAATATTCTGTATAGAACCCATTTTATCCGACTTCGAAAAAGGAGGAGATTACTTAATCCGACCGTATATATGTTTTTTTTGGTTTTTTTACATTTGAATTACCATAAAAGAATTGTTAATAACCCTTCGTCAGGCAGAATCTCACTAACAAAATATTTGTTCAATAATATTTCTATTAATTCATTTTATTTAAAGAGAACATGTAAAAAAGTATTGAAGTACTATACTGTTATTTTAAGACACATTGCATCCCCACCAGTGACAAAGTATTGGATTTAATATTAATTTAAAGCGCGAATTTCTATTATTAATAAATATGAACTTTGGTTCCTATAGCTAGCTAGGATTGACTAGTACAAGATTTCATTATAACTTGTTTGGGGTGAGAATAGCAATATGAGTAGACAACATCGAAGCTACTATTGTGTAAAAGTAACTATATATTATACATGATAGTCCTAGTTTTTCACATTTCGATCAATGTCAAATTAAAGAAACACATTTGTTAATTTTCTGGCTCTGTCCATGTAATTGCACGCATCGAGCGAAAGCACTACTTAGTGCTTTTGATAATTTTCTATATATGAATGAAGAAAATTGTAGTTAAAACACTCAAAGTTAACCATTATTCCGCATAATGCGAAATAATACTATAATTGAAAAACTAGGAGTTATTACTATCAGACATTTTAGCTTCAAGCAAAATAGAACATCTTACGCCCAAATACTCAAACGCTAATCAATTTTAAGTGTCTTACGTCAACTGACAATACAAACCTGTTAATTTGAGATGATCTCTGGTTTCTGTTTGAGTATTTGGTTAATTACTGCTTATGTGTTACGCAATGGCTATTTTTAACTGTAAATAATGAAGTCTTGAACAGTTGTGAATTATTGTAAATGATCAGATAGATCATATTTATTTACGCGTAAACTAATGCTTCTATTCGAAGTGACACTTGTGAGAGCTGTGTACATTGTATGTTAAATTATTTATCATAGTTAAGTAAATCTATTTGATATCTTTACAGTTGCAAAATATTAATCACTCTCGTGAGTTTGAACGGTTCTGTATTATTAAACGGGATTTTTTATCAGATATTGTGTGTTATTTTTCCTGTATTATTAACCCAAAAGATGAAGTTGAAATAGTATTTTTTTATTATCAGATAGGTCATCCAAAATCAAAGGAGTTGCTAAAATATTTTTTTTTGCATGAGGGAAACGCTTGAAATATAACTCAAATTCGTTTTTTGTGACAGTCAAATTAAAATTAAAGGATTTAAATTATTAGTTTTGAATAATTATTGTTATGCAAAAATTATAGAAATTAACGAAATTACTATGTATGACTGCAATTATTGTGCGTGGTCCGAGCCAATAAATAAACCGTCTACTAGTACTACTACTTCTACTAATACT
>JADANM010007051.1:144249-155346 GCA_026213755.1 Eurema hecabe | reverse complement strand
CAACCACTACAGTTTCTGAATAATCGGTGACTTCCTGGACAAGGAATTTTCACGATCGTGATCAGCGTCAACTATCAAGAATGGTAAATTGTATTAAATAAGCTTCATAATGTATTTACCATTATGAAGCCAATGAACTTCCGACCCACTAAACACTGGACCGATAAAAAAACACTAAATTTAAAAACCTACTTTCGGATTATTATTAAAATAATTATCTGTTATTATTTTTAATCTGTGTGCATGACCGCCAAATAAACTTCAGAACGTTCTGTTAATGTCATTTTCATTTATATAAAATATACAAGAAATTGGAAGATTTCATTGATTACCATATTTTTGCAAAACGATGTTTTTTACATATTGAAAACCATAATATTTCGGCATTTCTTTTCTAATAGTGATATTGATATAGGAGAAGTGAAATACCATGTCTTTGGTTGAAGGCGGTCATATTGTTTACTCTGGTCATTGCATTTAATTCATCTCTTATTTCTTAATTTTTATTTAGGTTTTAAATTTTGAATGAATATTTCTTATATTCATTATCATAGAGCTAGGTTTTAAGTTGCTTTCCTAAAATATATTACATATAAGTTATCGTCATGAGTATTCAAGTTTGTAGGGATACATCAGACGCTGTGGCGTTATATTTGCCACAACGTTTGTATTTAAAGCCATTCGCAAAAATAAACATTTCTGTCCAGCTTTCCCCCCACAAGGTTCACGGAAAGTCTATTTCCAATTGGGAATTAATGGAAAAGTTACGAAAAATGATCCAACCTGATGGTTTTTCCATGTTAAAAGTGTCAAAACATAGTTCGGAAGTGATTAGGTTTGACGCGGAATTGGAAAATCGGTCGAAATTAGAGAGAGTGTTATCGCGTTTGGAGGACAGGATTATACAATTAAATGATTATCCTGACCCACTAAAAGTGCGAGTCAGCGAAGCTAAAACAGATTTTCCGAGCCGACATTCCTGGGACTCGTTTTTCCGCGATGCGAGTGATATGGACGAAATGAAGCCAGGAGAGAGGCCGGATACCATTCACATAGCTAACCTGCCGGTGCCGTGGTTTGTTCATGAGCGAGATAGGGATGAAGACGCTCTGCCATCTGAGAGTTTGATCAAAAAAATCTTCGAAAAATATGGCGCTATAAGGCAGGTGGATGTGCCCGTTGCTGATCCATTCCGAATGCAAATGAAAGAGACAATGAGAGGCATTTCTACACCATTACAAGATAGTGCTCTGTTTTTTGAGGCTTACATACAGTTTAGTGAATACGTAAGTTTCGTCAGATGCATGGACGCATTACGCGGGAAAAAAATATTACGAAAAAATGAGGATTTGGCTGAATGGTGCAGCATACAGGTTGATTTTGATAAAACTAAGCACATGACTGATGCTGCAGTTAAACGCAGGTCTATTGTACGAGAACGGCTTTCAGCCAGGCAGAGGGCTAAAGATGAGGAAGAGAGACAAGAAAAGGAAAGATTGGCTAAACAAGAAGCTAAGGAAAGGTAACTATTTTGGTATATAAAGCAACTGTAGGCTTTACATAGCATACAATGTTTAATTATATAAAACATACAAATCTATGAGACTGTTCAGAATAATTTTTTACAGTCTATTACTACCACAGATTACGTAATATTTAACCCAATGCGATTTAAAAAGCTTGTATTTAAATAATGTATTAAAATGTTATATAATTATTATCTTCACAATACTTATCATATTTTGTGAGAATAGGTTCCATTCCCTTGCAGAAACAAAGAAAGAGTAAAACGCATTATTTTTCATTCTTTAAGGCAAAAGATTGAGCAAAAGGAAAGGGACAAGCTTGAGAAAATGCGAGAAAGAGAAGAGAGAAGAAAGAAGAAGCAGCTAGCTAAACTAATGGAAAGGGACGATGTGGATGTCAATAAGAAAGTCTCGGAAGAACAGAGGAAGCTGTTAAAAGTTCAGAAAAAGTTGCAAGCTATCAGGCTTATTGAGGAGCTCTTCAAGAGAATTGAGGTAGATATATTTTTCCCATCTTACTGATATTAGCTTGAAAGTTTGGGGGAATGTATGTATGTATGTTTGTGGTTTGAATGGATTAGGCATTAGTTTAGTAGTAGTAGTAGTAGTAGTTTAGTTTGTAAAGGTTTTCTTTGCATTGCATCTTATATTATTTGTGAAACTTAATACATCAGAAGTATATTGTATATATTCTATTTTATTCATAAAAAATAATTTAAAAAAACATTTTTATTTATGTATAAATGTCTCTAAACATAGTTATAACATGTTTCAGCTGCGTCCGGAATTGCAACGTAACGGGCGCTCGCACATCGGCGAGCGAGCAGCGAGGGCCAGGCTCGTTGACAAGATGAGACGCACTCACGAGAGGATGCTGGATGAACAGAGGGAGCAACTGAGACATGCATTCGATGGTATGTAGTTGTGTACATGGGTAAATCATTATAATATACAATTTGAAAATCTTAATCTATATAAATTTATGTTATGTTTGTCCGCCGATTTAAAATTAAATCTAAACATATTAAATAAAAAATCTAACTAAAATATAGCATAGGGTGTTGCTAATCAATACATAGTATGAAACAAAGTCGCTTTCACTGTCCCTGCTTACATCTTTAATATGTACTATGTAATTGCTTCTCGTGTGGTTCTTTTAATAAATGGAGTGATTCGTGAGGAAGGTTTATATGTATAATAACATGCATGAAAGCGGGTAACACCGCAGGGCGCTGCTAGTTTATACTATATTCAACAAAAACATGTATCTATTCATATATCTTAAAAAGATATGGAGAATATTCCTTTGAAACAGAGAAGCGGACACCTTTAAAGGATAACCTACAGTTAAAGGTCCCGTCACGAATGTTTAGCGCTGGACGAGAATAGCTGCGCATCGGTAGAATTGCGCTCGTAATAGATGTATTGGTGCGAGAAAGTCAACACTATGGGGAACCAATCAACGCTCGCGCACCCGACGATCACGCGCCGTCCCCTCGATACCTTATTTTTGACTTCTGCGAAGGTTTCGTTCAGCGCTAAAGATCCGTGACGCGCATTTATTTTTCCGTGGCAGTGCCTGGATTAAAGTTTGTAACACATACAATTGATATATCCATTCAGAACCATCCTTATTTTGTTTGAGTACAGTTCTTACCAACTTTAAGTCTATGTAAGGTTTTTCTAATGAAAATAATCACTACATTGATAATTTTCCAGGTCGCATCATAATCAGATCAGCTCTGGAAACCAAGAAACCGAGACGCGACTCCTCAATAAGTTCCATCTCGTCTGATGATGTAAATGAGAAAAGAGTGAAAACGGAGAGGCTAACAACACCAGAGAGAGAGAATGAATATAAAAATGCAGGTTAGTTTTGTAATTTTGATTGAGTGCTTAGGCCCGGTGTTCCTTTACATGAGGTGTCAACAAGGAACATCATGGGCTTTCGTAATTTCACCATATAGGACTTGATGATCCTGACTCAATTTTTAAGAAGTTATTTTATGTATTAAAATCTTTATAAAAGTATCTTACTAATATTATAAATTTGAAAGGTTGTGAGAATGTATGTATGTTTGTTATTTCACGAAAACTGGCCGGACCGATTTAGTTGAAATTTGGTATGCAGATAGGTGATACCCTGGATTAACAAATAGGATACTTTATATCCCGGTATTGCCCCGGGAACGGGAACTACGCGGGTAAAACTGCGGGGTAAAGCTAGTATATAATAATTATAGTAAAAATAGTACTAATAATACCACAGGACATTTATCACAGCGTCATCTAGTCCCTCACTAAGACCTAGGGTTAACATTTTGATAACAGAAAAATTACATACACATGATACTCAATATGTACTATACTCTTAATATTCTTTCGACGACCGCTTGGCGCAGTGGTAGCACAACTGCTTTCTACGCGAAGGGTCGTGGGTTTGATCTCCACACCGTAAAAATATATTTGTAATTTTCATTTGTATTTTTCTGGGGTCTGGGTGTTGCTGGTATGTATTGTATTGTATGTATGTATTTACAAAAGAAAAGTATGTATTTTTTCCGTAATCTAGTTGCCATAACACAAGCTTCTGCTTAGCTTGGAACTAGATGGCGCTGTGTATAAATGTCCTGGAAATATTTATTTGATTTTATTTACAATTAAGAGAATTGTTATATAAGTAGAACATTGATTAAGTTTCAGGAGTGTATGCGCCGAACCCGTACAGCTACGGGTATCCGTTCTGCCCGCCCGCCTATGCCTTCCCGCAAAGTATGAGTATCTTTATTATTTTTAATTTATGTTTTTACTATAATATATTACTGTATTAAATATAAGTAAAAACGTGTACAACATTGTTTTATCCATTATACTAATATTATAAATGCGGAAGTAACTCTGTCTCTGTCTTTCCATCACGCTAAAACTACTAAACCGATTAGAACGAAATTTGGTACACAGATGTTCAGACAGCCTCGAGACGGACATAGGCTACTTTTTAACTAGAAAAAAAAGGGTGAAAAGAGGGGAACGGGAGTCAAAGTTTATATGAAAGTCCACGCGGACGGAGTCAAGGGCAACAGTAAGTATTTATGTATGTATACATAAATGTAATATTTATATATAAAGAACAAAGTTGATTTTGTTCAAACAGTTAGCAACTGCCTGGAACAGCACAATAGTTATAAGAAAATTTAGGAAATTTATGAATAAAAATTCCATACAAATTGTTAATGAGTATTCTTACTGCCTTTTAGCAACTAGATACTTGACTGAACTAATTCTATAGCATTATTAATGCGAAGTTAACTGTTATACTTTTACTACTGAACCACTAGATTGATTTTGATAAAATGTTAAACTGAAATAACTTAAAACTTAGTGGCGAACTTAACAGTAGAACGTTGAAAATTTGTAAACAAATCCATTAATTTTCAGTAACCTTCATCTATACTAATGTATAAAGAAGTAAAGTTTGTGTGTTTGTTAAATTGTAAGGGGTAATCTCGGGATGTACTGAACCGATTTTAAAAATTCTTTCACCAATAGAAAGCCACATTATTGCTGAGTGTCATAGGCTATATAAAAAAAATATTTTTTTATATAGCCTATGACACTCAGCAATATTTTTTTTTTTATTATTATTTTTTTTATTTAATACAGCGTCAATGTACTACCCCATGAGGGGGGCGTACTACCCTCCCCCGGAGGGGTACACGCGCCGGGGAAGGGGCAGGGGGAGGGGCCGGGGCAGGGGGCGGGGGTTGCCGCACTTCGATGGGCCGACAGCCACGCAACAGTATTACCAGTGAGTTCATGTTTATTACTTGCCATGTGTGTTGGGCGAACCAAAAATTAATTTACACTATTTTCTTTTTTACTAATAAGGTTTGATTGATATTCTGATATGTCTCTTTATTTTCTTCCCGAATAAACTGATGAGAGGGAGCTAAAGCTAGTACATAACTAAGAGAAAAAGTAACTTAAGTCTTATAAAAGCCTAACTCATTCTGTGGTTTTAATAGTGTAGTTAAACCTATTTGTTTTGCAAAATATTATATGAGAATAAAATTGTGATAGGGTTTACATATCTATACGTGACATATTATGGTTAAACATTAAAGGATTATTATTATGCCACTTTTGTGTTCCATTTACTGTCTTGATAAAAAGTTGTACCTAATCCTAGTCAGTGAATATACCACCAAAACATACTCTAAACTTGTAGATACTTCAAGAAGCTGAACGAAGCCGAGAGCCGCAACGAGCACGATGATCGCGGCCGGTCGCGGTCACGGTCGCGGTCGCGCCGCAGGTCGTACTCGCGGTCACGGTCACGGTCACGGCGCCGGTCGTACTCGCGGTCACGGTCACGTTCGCGGAGGTCGAGGAGCCGTCGGTCTAGAAGCAGAAGTAGACGCTCCAGGTCTAGAAGCCGCAGGTACTTTATATTCCAACAAAAACATTAAATGTAAAAAAAATATACATACATACAGACGGATTGAGAACCTCCTTCTTTTTTGAAGTCGGTTAAAAATGCCAAGTCTCTCGATGCGATATTTACATAGTAAAAAGTTTTGAGAAGAATCTCAAAGAAGCCAAATCATAGGTATACAAATTATTTTGTAGTGATAAATCAACATTTAGTAATTGTATTCTTTATATTACAATTATAGTGAGCGCAAATTAAAAGCTGTTTGCTGCCTGGAATTTTTATTTTAGATTATTTGTTATGTGTGAATCATGATCAGGATAAGGTTAGGAAATCCAAGGGCTAAATAGTATAAGATTTTTTAGGTTATTTACAAATATCACTGAGTATCAGTAATTGGTTACCGCTAGGACTATTGTTAGTAATACATTTCCCTATATAAGAAAAACTAACGATATATTTCTGAAAAATAACTTAATATATTGCGTACGTGCGTGTATGTGTGTCTGTGTGCGTTTGGGTGTACTACGTAATACATTAAATATACTTAACTTTAAAAAAACCGACTTCATGATACTACCTATTCAACAAAAAGTAATCGTTCAAATTGGTTCATTATCGGAGGAGATATTGAATATAAAAAAGTTCATCCCCAATTTTCCACCCTTGGGAGTTGCTTTTTTTATTATTAAATTGAAATGGGACCCTTGAGGTAATACCTATACGCCGAAAAAAGATTTGTTCAAATCGGTTCATAATTGGCGGAGTTATCGCGTAACAAACATAGAAAAAATAACAAAACATACGGGTCGAATTGAGAACCTCCTCCTTTTTGAAGTCGATTGAAAAAACTCCTATAGTAAAAGAAAATAATTTTCTTTATAGGTCACACCGCAGTCGCTCAGCATCTAGATCCAGGCGATCAAGGTCACACTCGAGACGGAGGTCCAAGTCCAAGTCCAAATCTAAGTCCAAACACAGGACACCGAAGCAAGATAAGGGAAAAAGTGGGGAGAGAACGCTAGTTTCCCCCCAAAATAGATCTAGGAGGTCTAAAAGCTGGTCTATGCCTAAAGAAGGGGAACCAAGAAGATCGTGGTAGAAGAATAATAATAAAATAAACATTATATTTATTATTTACGCATATAAAAAAGATCTTATTATTAAGAGTAATTAAACTACTATTTAAGTGTTGTTTTGTTTTATTTAACTGGGGTTATGAATAAGCTATTAATTCCTATAAGTATAAATGCGAAATAATTGTGTCTGTCTGTCTGACGAGTGAGAATTAATAAAACTAATGAGAAATGTTTAAAGCTATGTTTAAGAGAGGTGTAGAGGGATACCCGGATGGAACGAAGCTGCTTTCGATATTTAATTCGAATGAGTGAATGAATAACAATATAATTTTAGTTTTAAAAATCAAATTTCAAATTAAATTATGCAATGAAAGTAACTGGAAGAGTGCGGGGACTTTTATATAATCTTAGACCGTTTTTGCAGTTAAAAAGTCGCCTTTCTCAGGACTTAGAGTCTAGACTGTTGGTGTACCAAATTTAACTATAATCGATTCTTTAGTTTTGTAGACAGACACAGATATTTTCACATTTTAATATTAGTACGGATGAGGCGTGCAATAACCACGAAACCTGTCAACATCTTCCAAGATTTCAATTTGGAAATTAATAAAAATAAAACCCGTATAATGTATTACCAGAGGTTTTATTTGTTCATTCTGTTGATATGACGTGTTAAAAACCCAAAATGGATTTAAGTAACTGATTGTTATATTTTAATCATCGGATTAATGTATAATTTGGTCGATAAAGAAGCAACTTTGCATGATAAATAGCATTTATTGAAGATAGTGTTATCGATTTTAGTAATTAACGGTTTATAATTATTAGAGAAATTAACGTATGTCAGTGGGTTGAAGATTTTTGAGGATTCAACATGAAAGTCGCGATTGTCCTTCTTTGCGCTTTAGCGGCTGTTCAGGTAAATATTGCTATAACATTTTCTAGCCTCTTAGACAGGTTTTAACAATTATAATATATGCAATACTATATCAAGGGATTTAAATTGAAATCTTAGCGTACGTTATAATTAGTTTAAAAAGGTTTCGTGAACCATAGATAACAGAAAATGTATTGAACCATAGATTTTTAACGGCTTAAAAGTTAAGTATGAGCGTAGATACTATTAAAAATAACTTGTTAATTTATATGTTTATTATAAATAGTCTCGAAATAACATAAGCGATTTAGAACTCGGCACGATTCTTGCGGTCACTACATATTCATACATTGTTATTATATACCTGTTATGTAATCTTCACAGTCGCTTAACACCGTTATTTAAATACTTTTTATATATATTCAAACCATTTAATAACAGCTACCTAGCAAAGTTTACATAATCACATTTAAATATCTAACTTTTATCAAGACTCGTGATTATTACAAGTTCCATGCATCTAAGTACGTGTGGAACTCTGATATTTAGGTTAGGTACTAACCAAAATATACTTAGGTAGGTTTGGTTAAAATTTTAAGTTCCTCATAAATTAGTTACAGGGAAAATTGATATTTTAAAGCGTAATTATACCTATAGTACAATTATATATGTACCTATCTTCTTTTCTCTACAAGTTTGAAAAAGCAGTTACATTGTCAACTACGTACGAATAGATTGATACGAATAACTGTTTTTAATAAAACTTTTAGTCAACAAAAAAACCTAATTGTTATAAAGACTCCCTTTATTAAAATTATAAAACATTTGAAATATTAGTCAGCTTAATTATAAATTTTCATATTTAATTTTACCTATTAAAATGTTATTTTTTATAAACACCAGTAGATACTGTAATAAGTAGGTAATTACAGATAATAATCTTATCTCAGTAATATGTACCTACGGCTACTTAATCCGTTAACCCACGCGATCTTATCAAAAACACACTAATTACTAATTAGCCATTTATCACGATTCTTAACGCATTTTTCGTAAAATCCAATCTGTTTTACCTTACTACATTTCATTTAAATTTTCCTGTTAAGTTCGTAAAATGATGAAAATATTTCGCTAAAAGGTTTATACATAAATAATATTTTTTTGGTAAATTTATTGCTTTATTGGTAAATAAAGTACAAGTATTTATAAAAATATTGTTCGCACTAGTAAGAATGTCTACCAATAAGCGTTCTTAACGTTAGTAAGCGAGGTCTTGCAGACAACCTTCAGAATATACATAGTTAAATATTCGAGTCAACATATTAATACATAAACATTCCTCTTGAATCACTATCTGTTAAAAGCGTAGTTTTGAATAGAAAACAAAAATTGAAAGAAACCTCGCGCCGTGGCTAGTTTTACAATAAAGCGAATTGAATGATAAATACATATCTAATATTATTAATGTCAACGACCCAACGCATTTTTAAGTATGAGCGAAAGATTGTTATTTTGAACTCACTGAATATTTTCTTTACGCATAAAACTCAGTAAGTAGTAATTCTCACACTTTTTGTATGTAGAAGTAGTTAGGTGCAAAATTCTAGTTATTTTCTAACCGGTATAATTAAGGTTAGTTAAGTTAAGAGTAAACTATAAAACCATAATCATATAATGAAGTAAAAAAATATACGTAAAAGAGAAATCAAGAATATTAACTATCATTATTAATTTTGAAATAATAACAATTTTGTGTTAGAAACAATACCTACATTATGAAGTTATTTGTTTAAACGCGAAGTTTAAATCATCAAATATTCAGTTTCAACAACCTCGGCCAATACATTCAATTATTTTTAATTTTGCTTATTAGCTGACTGTATCTACAAAAGTATTGAAATTATAAAAATGATTTGCGTGCTTATATTTTAAATCAATTCAGATAAGATAATACATTTGCGATTTCATTGTTACAGGGCCGCAGTGTGCAACGTAAGTATACCTACATATTACAGTCTGTAATGTTTAAAGGAAACGAAAAATACAGCTCAAACAACAAATTATTATAAATCAAGGTAGATTTATAATAAATAAAGGAAAGAGAATACCTAATAATAATAGACAATACATTAAAAAAAATCTTCTTCTTTTATTATATTAACTTACATAATACATATAAAAACTCTTTAGTGAAAATCATATAAGACATCTAAGACAGTATTTAATTAAATACTTTACCAGCAGATATAGAGCTTCAAAAGCTTATTAACGCATTGAAAATACTAATCCTCTTATATTTAATACGTAAATAACTTATCAGTAGGATGAAGTATGACATCAATCATTTGTAATTGAATGTTATTTAAATCGGTTTTTGTAATCTTATGTACATAATAGAAAACACATTTACTATTATACCTAGAAGTATCCACTATTCAACACCCATCCAAAATGACTTAACGTTTCGCAAAATCAACTGGACCGATTTTCATGAAATTTTGTACACATATTCTTGGAGGTATCACAATTAATATACTCTTACAATATAGGCTTTTTATTTCCGATATTTTTTTATCGATTCAATGAGAATGAGAAGTCGGTGGCAAGTAAAACAGAAAGTGTTTGTTTGGTTAAATTGATATTGTATAGATTGTAGCATTTACTTGGTACCGAAGTCTTAATTATAAAATAACTATTAAATCGTTACTATATACTAAATGAAAATGCGTATTACTTTGTGGGAAGTAAATTTATTTTTTGCTTTTTAGTTTGAAGTCGGTTTATTTTTTGTTAAAAATTATTTTTCAATGTATATATATTGAACAGCATTCGACGAAGCACTAGACGCCCCGTATGTGGTACATCTTCGTGTGGCCAAGTCTACTGGCGGCGGTTTTCTGGACTCATGTGTAGGATCCCTTTACAACAAGAGATGGGTTCTCACCTCAGCTAAGTGCTTGCAAGAGTAAGTATAGTTTATTACTTAGTTACGTAAGAAATAAATTTATGATTTTGAAAGTAGGTACTAAGATACCATCCTGACTTCTTTAAATATCAAAATATCGAAAATCATCAAAAGTTGGTTAGTGTTTGTTAAGTGCATATCTCGATACGATACCTCCTAAATCGATTTCGATAATTATTTCTTTAGGATATTCCTTGAAGTAAGTACGATAATTATTA
>JADANM010007051.1:84459-97705 GCA_026213755.1 Eurema hecabe | reverse complement strand
ATGTGCCAATGTTAAAAAATAAGCCCACGTAATATATTAAATCTTCAACATAAAGAAGTGTTTTCTTTTCTTAAAAGGCTTTAAAATTGCAAAGTTGCATAAAACGATACGTAAAAACATATCGTTATTTAAAGTTAAGTAGTTAAAATATAAAAATATTTTATGCAACTTGTTCAAATTTTTTATTTGTTCGAAAGCGTAATATAAAGAAGGAAGATGTAAAAAGGTATTTTGTTAAAAAATTAAGAGCTATTAATAATGGTTGTACTTTCTTAGATAATAAGAGTTATGTTTCCAAATATATAATGTATTTTTATTTGGTATAACGTATATTCAAATATATGTTAACCAAATAAATTTAAAATTGTTTCATTTGCTTAAGACATTGTGCTCCTTTTGTTATGAAATAATGACGTCATGTTGTAAAATTGTTTTAATCGCTTTAATGTAACGATATTATTCACATATGTAATACGATCCTCACTACCTGGATACTTGGCGATCTAGTGCGTTTCTCTCGCAATTTTCTGCCGCGTACCGCTGCCATATGGAATGCCCTTCCATCAGGCATCTTTCCAGATAATTACCACCTTGAAATGTTAGGAAAAGAACTTACCTTCCTCTAGTCAACAAACTTACTCAAGGCTGGCAACACATTCGTGTGACCATTAATTATAACCAGGTACCCCTCCTGCTCGTTTGCTTGTTTTTCTATTAAAAAAATATCATTTTAAATTTCAATCACCTTACCACGCGGTAGCTTTAAGATATGCTTATTGCAAGATCTTTTATTTTTCTACTCTATCCAATATTATCTAAGTTTGGGTGCATGCCCATATTAAAAATAAGCTTCGAAAACAATTTTGAGGTAACTATTTAAATTACTATAAATTGTTCCAAGTTATAATTTACCTGTTTTTGATCATGACTGGGCATTTTTTTAATTGACGATGGCCGGCCTTTGTAAGCAATTAAAACTTTTAAATTGCTTACAAAGACAAGTGGGTACCAAATTTTTATGAGGTCGAAAAAGAAATATCTTTTGAGCGCAGTTGCGTTCAGTATATTACGAATTATATTCGTTATTATTTATTTTGCCTGCTTTTAAATTAGGTGGTCAAAAATAATTTAGATTCATATATGCTAACTCTCTGTAAGTCAATCGGCAGAACATTTGCCTATTGGTCTTCATTCTATTGACCGTCGTGTATGTTTTACGCGCCTTTGAAGACACCGAAGTAGTGGTCTCAAACAGGGAATAAGATTTGGTTGATTTAATTAATCATAGAAATTTAAGTTAAAGTCTTATATCTTTATTCAAATAGGTTTCATATAGTAACATTTTTGAATCGTCATGGATATACAAAATATTTACCGTTTCTACAGAGAAGAACCAGCACCATATTACTGTTAATAGACCTATTAAATTGACGTAACAAGTACCAAAAATTAAATAGATATTTCTAATGGAACTCCAAAATAACACAAATAGTTATATCTATTTAATTGCACAAACTTTATTATAAAGGAAAGAAAGGCTTTGTCTGAAAGTCAATCATGGAACCATCGTTGAAAATAAGTCATCCGCAAAAATATTACATAAAACTCATTTGCGATGTTATATACTATTGCGGCTTGGGTGACATTTGGTTTGAGGAACGCAATACGAGTAAAATTAATAGATTTGTGTACAAAATTTGGTCTGTAGTAGCTAATTGTTTTGGTTTAATTGTTATTTTTAATGAGCTCCTAGCTATGGGCAGAAATGATCTTACCGTTAAAGAGAGAAATGACCTTATGCAATTTACGTTTGGACATCCGACGATAAGCGCCAAAATAGTTATCCTATACATAAAGAGAGAGGAAATTAAAGAGTTCTTGAGAAGGTTTTTAGATGATAATAGAGATTCGATTATACCGGAGTTGAATAAGCAAGCTGTCAAGAGGGCGTTGTTGTATTGCTCTGCTCTAGCAGGAGTTTTGTTGATGGCGGTACTGATGACGCTTGTTGATGCAGTCAAAGCTTATTTCGTGCAAGGTAAGTGAAACTGAACACCATCTTCTAAGTTTTCACTATTTCTTTAGAATCGTATGAATGATTATTAATTATTATTAATTTTTCACTATTAATACAAAAATGTTCAAGCTATTCTGGACTGTTGCTGGTATTTTGGCATAAACGTAACGTGTTAGTGTATAACGTCTAAGAGCTTTGAAACATGAAAGTGAAAGGGAGGAATGAGAGGGGGAAAAAGAGGGGATTTAAATAGGAATAGTAGCAATCGCCAACTAATGCCTTACCTTCTAGATGGACTACGAGACACGGGTATATTAATTCTATGATCTGGATTACGTATGCTGATGGCTCTTGTAATATAAATAAATAAATAATAAATTATTTATTTGCATATAAACATGAGTATTGAGTTGTTATTTACATTTTGGATGAAACATGTTTAGCCGCATTTCATACAGCATGCAAAAATTATATTTTAATTCAATTCAATAAAAAAAGAATTTTTCAATTCGAACCAGTAGATCCTGAGATAAGCGCGTTCAAACATACAAACAAACAAACAAACTCTTCAGCTTTATATATTAGTATAGATTAATATTTAACTTGGGAGTCTGGATAAAAATTTTTTTACACACTTGTCCTTGGAAATTAACATTAGTATTATTCCTCAGGCATTCCAATTAGAACCGAAGTGGTATATTACCCTCGACCATCAGACGTAGGTGTACTAGCGAACATCCTAAGAGTTCTCGTAGAACTCCATTTTTACTTCGTGGTCCTCATAATGCTGTCCATAGACTGCCTGTCTCTTTGCTCTCTGGTGTTCTTAGGCTTCAAGTTCAGACGTGTCAGGATATACTTCGAGAAGCTTGGAGAGAAGTTCCATAAGCGTATCATGATGAGTGATGAATTTGAACGGGATTTTGTCAAAGGGATTCAGTTACATGAGGATGCGTTATGGTAATGGCTTACTTATTTTGAAAGTTTTAGCTAAATATTTAAGTATTGTTTATGAGTTAGAACTAGGTGTATAATGTACGTAATGTATTAGGAAAATTAGTTGGTGTTGTACTGTATACGAGTTGGCTTGATGATACCTTCTTTCCGGAATAAAACTTAGCCTATGTCCTTTTCAAATCGGGTAACTAGACATGATGACCATCACAATATTTTCTATTAGTCGTGATAGTGTTACAGACAGATATATAGATTTTTTACATTGTTAATGTTAGTAAAGTTCAAAACATCTTTTTAAGGTGCGCCCGAAACGTTCAAAAGGCAATGGGGTATATTTACAGCGTTCAAATTGTAGAAAGTATAACATTACTGGTGGTTTCGTTGGTGAGATTAGTTGTGAGTATGGTTTTATAACCTTTTTAGTTTCATACCTGATAGAAATTGGATATTCGCTTGTCTATAATCAAATTTCGCAAATACCAGACTTGGACTTGGATAGCCTATGTCTTTTCTCAAGCTCTAGACCATATGTGTACCAAATGTCATTACAATAGGTTCAGGAGATTTAGCGTGAGAGCGTAACAGACAGACAGACAGATATACAGACAGAGTTCCTTTCGCATATTAATTTTAATTGAGATGGGATGACAATTTTATGACAATACAATGGGGGAAGATGAAATGATGCTGATTTTTAAAATAAAAGTCTCTAGATCATCTGTGTACCAAATTTCAATTGTGTGATTAAAATCGGTTCGGCGGTGAAAGCCCGAAAGACAGACAGACAGAGTTACTTTCGCATTTTTAATCTTCTTCTTATTCGGTGTCTTCATTTCTGAATGTCGTGTCTAGTTAGCGCGAGACTTCTCCATGTCTGCCTGATTTATAATCTTAGTAGGGATAAAAAATAATAATAAATATATAATTAAAAGGCAGCTGGTCATACCCACAATATGACACTGTTCGCATCTGGCTTGGCGGCTACCATCTGCATGGTGATCGTGACTGGATCCTACATGATGGATTCGGCTGATGTCACTTATGAGGTTAGACCATTATTTTCAGTCTATTCGTTTCTGGAAGTAAAAAAATTACAACAAAGTTTGACGAACGCTTGGCGCAGTGGTAGCACAACTGCTGCAACTGCTTTCTGCGCGAAGGGTCGTGGGCTCGATCCCCACACCGGAAAAATATATTTGTAATTTACATTTGTATTTGTCTGGGGTCTGGGTGTTGATATGTATTGTATGTATGTATTTACAAAAGAAAAGTATGTATATGTAATTTATTCCGTTATCAAGTTGCCATAACACAAGCTTCTGCTTAGTGTGGGACTAGATGACACTGTTAATGTCCTGAAATATTAAAGTACTAGTTGCCCGCGACGTGGACTTTCATATAAACTTTGATCCCCCCTTCCAACCTTTAACCCCTTTTTTCCAGTTAAAAAGTAGCCTATATTTTATCTCGGGCTCTAGACCATCTGTGTACTAAATCGCATTACAATCAATTCAGCGGTTTGGCCGTGAAAGCGTAAAATTATAAAAAGTTGCAACCCCTCGCGCAGCCTTTTGCGGATTGATTTAAAAAAAAGTAGCCTATCTCCTTCCTCAGGCTTTAGACTATCTTTACACCAAATTTCGTTCTAATCGGTTCAGAAGTTTTAGCGTGATGGAAAGACAGACAGACAGAGTTACTTTTTGAATATTGTAAAACCTTGTTGTTTGCTGAACTCTGGCATGATAGTGACCATTTTTATGTATAAATATTATTAAAGTTACTAGTTTATATTAACATTGAATAAGTACTATTTGTTCTTCCAAGTATAACATATATTTTATTTAATAACAATAGTTTAACGCCTAAAATATAAAAAAAAAATCGAATTGAGTATTAAATTATACATCATGTCACTGAATGTCAAAGAAAAGGTACGGAACCCCTCGTTCGCGAGTCCGACTCACTCTTGACCGGTTTTTTGATTAATACCTTTTTTTAACATGTAAGGCTCTGCAAATCCCCACGGCGATATTCCATTGTGGATGGGAGAACGTTCCCATAACAGCTGGTCTTCGAAGCATCATCGTCATAACTCTTCAGAGAAGCCAGGAACCGGTCTTTTTGACAGCTTTCGGGTTTATCAAACTGTCGTATACTAGCTTTATTTCAGTAAGTATTGTGAGTAAATTAACCAATCGTCTTCGGTAACAATACTATGGAGCTGATCTGACTGATGAAGAGTCTAAACATACAACTAAAAAAAAATTTCTTTAGGCTTTGATAAAATAGAGCTTTACCTACATATAGTTGGTAATACCTACCTACCTACACTTTGAAAGAAAGGGGTTATTTTAAAGTGAGAAAATCCGCAAAAAATGCTTATGGAGAAGTCAAGATGTTTCGTATTACTATTGGTAATGTCACAGGTACCTATTCTCCTGTGATGTCCTTCTCCCCTAGTACCTAAATACATATTTTAACCATGTTCGTTAGGGTTACCAATCAGTTTTGCCTTTTTAGTTCGGAAATCCTTACCCATGGTCTTAAGAGAAAGGACCATGGGTTATGTGGGAATTGTATCGACCAAAACATCACTGTGGTCATTTTTACGCAGCGGGTGATGGGCACCTTCACAGGTTTTTCCGCGAATACAGCTTTACGTATGTACAAATAAGACCATGCTTAATAATAGTTTCAATTAAACAAACAAATCCATCAAGTAAACCCTAGCGTGTATGCCTACCTGTTTGAATTTTATTCAAACAAAAAATCAATGTATTTCTAGCAATCTTTTAGAAAAATATGAAATAAATTCAAACGTTTTTTCAGATACTCCGTTCCTCGTATTCATTTTTCGCGGTGATGTATTAAAAACACAGTGCTCCTGCGTAGCATTTATCTAATAAAGGTTAATAAAAAACAAAATGGTTGTCTTTGTATTTCATTTTTCGGATACAAATGTTATATATGGATATTTATATGTTTTTTTTCTATATTTTATCCTAAGTCTGAGCGGTTGGGTTGGTTTGATTTCATGGATATTGTAAATTTAAAAACCTTTAAAGACAATGGTTCCCTGGTTCTTTCTAAAAAAAATTCAATTGATAAACTTCTTTATGAAAAGTAGGTTAATCAAGAAACTAGTAGGAATTAACTGACACTTTCTCGCCGGTCCATTTCGACCAATTCAGTAGCAATACGAACAAGATAAAGTAAAAAAACTAAAACCCAACTACGACAAAAAACGACGCTGAAAAAGTATAAAAGTACCCCATGAATACAGGTAAAGTCACAAGCAAATGCTAGTAATATATATATATTCGAAATGTACAAGTGAAGCGCTTTAAAATGATACCAAACACGGCATATCAAGCTTAACTTTATTTTTTTACTCTGTATATTTTGTCCGCTAGAGGGCGCCACATTGAATTTGGTGAAAATCTATATAGCCTATAACCAGCGGACAATTAAGACGCTTCTAATGATATGTCATTTGTCGAATTCTGATTAGTGGTTTAGAAGTTACGAGGGAACAGATGAACATACATACATACATACATACATAGCCTGTCAAAATCATAACCCTCCTTTGGCTTTGCCGTAGTCGGGTAAAAAAGTTCCCCCTGTACACACCAGTCTCTTATAAATTGAATGTACAGAGTCAGATTATATCGAACCATTAATAAAAGTAAAGTCTATAATTGATTTATTGGGACATAAAATACAGGATTCCCGCGTTTGAATGTTTTTAAAAGCGTTCAAATGATTTACGTTAACTGCGCGTGCCTATTTGCACTGATTGTGAATTATGTTATGAGTTTTTGCCGAAGAGTTAGTAATTGAAACTTTAAAAGGAATATGTTTTATCAGATTTCATTTTAGGAGTTTAAATTGTAAGTTTTATTATTTATCTGTCTTATTATAATGTTACCTGTGCATAAAAAGGCGGGAGTGTTTGAACGCTTTTTATGCGAGAAGGGCCATATGACTATTAAAATATATGAAAACGTAAAATAAAAGGAAAAATAATTTACTATATCGACACTCATAGACGAAAGTTTGTATGTGTGTGTTTCTTCTTCGCCTCTAAAAAATCGCGGGTAAGACCGTGGCCCACAGCTAATTCTATATAATACTATCTGATCCGTGCCCACTTGAGCAAAATTTTAATAATCCTTAGTTTCTTTTATATAATCTATGACACTCAGCAATAATGGGCTATCAATTAGTAAAAGAATTTTTAAAATCGGTTCAGTAGATCCCGAGATTACCCCTTAAAATTTAACAAATTTTACTTCTTTATAATATTATGTAATATGATGAAAGCGAAAAATTGAAAAAGGACCTTAAAATAAGGATCGATTTTAATCAATTTAACTTTAATTTGGCATAAATCTTCATGATTCCTTTTTTGGAAAGCATATTTGTTAAGTCGGTCACAAAGTCGTTCAAAAAGCACTAGCAACACTGGCCTAAACATACAAACTTAGCTCGAAAAATCGAGAGCTGGCAACACTCATACTTAAGCAGATAGATACATCGCTGACAGAACTTACGGTCTAAGTAATTTGTATCTTAACGTGTACCGTTGGACGGACGCCAACGGTGTTTGCCAAAAAATTTCGCTCTGGAGTCGCATTTAAAAATAATTGTGCTTCAGTTTTAGGCAAGTTTGCAACAATGGAACAAGAACTATTGTTCTTACATTTACTTAAGAAAGTAATTGTTTGTCATTAGACAAAGGCTTGCTGGGGTTTAAAGAGTTTAATATGTTTAGGAGGAAATACTATTCTATATGTGTATGTTTAAACTTCTCTTAGAGTGAAAACTATTTCGTTTTGTAAGTTAATTTAGCTTTTCAGGATATAGACAGTTGTAACAATTATCAAAATCTTTTTAATTATACTCAAGGTAGAAACTGAACTGATTTGGTTTTTGTTACATAAGAAACATACATTTTTGATATAGTTTAATTTTTTCAATGCTTTTTTTATATCAATAGTACAAAATAGAATAAAAGTCACTTTCTTCTATCTCTTCCTATGTATGCTTAAATCTTTAAAAAAAACTACGAAAGCGACTTTTATGCGGTTTTTTTTATTAGATTGAGTGATTCAAGAGAACAGTTTATATTTATAATACGTGCATAAATGCGTTAGTTATAATAGAAGAATCTGTAGTGGTTAAGCCTTAATAGCATATTGCACAAATGGACACAGTTATTATTCAAATTATAAGTACCACCTACACATGAATTATATAAGCCTACCAAAGACTTCATCTGAATCAAAAGGCAAGAAAAAACTTGAATACACTTACTGTGAAATGCTTAAAAACAAATTTAATACTCAAATTGAGAAATATATTAAATTTCATACCAATTTTCTTGCCTATTTGTTACTCGAAAACACAATAGCACGTAGGTAAAGAATACCATCGGAACATTTGGAAAAACCGATATTTGTTCAACTCGCCAGCCATTCTTTCGTATATTTATTTAACGAGAACTCGGGTTCGTATTACGTAGGGAAAGTCAAGTTTTGCAACTGTATTTAACATGCGAATAAATTGTTTTATATGAATACTAACCGCGCCCCGTAGTTTTATCCGCTTTTATGCATGTATTATATACGTAAACCTTCCTCTAGTACCTCTCCATCTGTAAAAACAACATGAAAATCGGTTGCGTACTTTAAAAGATTTGTAAGCATTGATTTTGTTTGTAATGATTAAAAACCCAGCCGTTAGAATAGTTATTCATGTGTAAGGAAAAAAAAAAATAAAAGAAAAAAATGGTTTCGCGGACAACTGTTTCATGTGTGGGTAAGAATATTATATTAAGCCATGATTATAATACACTTAACAGAGCTTTAATTCCTTTTTTATATATTTCTGGTTCCTTTCCATGCTGAGGAAACCTATTGTTTATTTAAACTAACTCGTGCCTGTTGGTTATAAGTAGGTATAGAATCATTTTGTGCATTTCCGATATAGTCGTCTCCCATGAAGAGAATACAGTACTCCTCACTGTGGAACACTAAAGATCTTGCAGCAGAAGTGACAAAACAGCTAAAGTGATATAGTTGAATTTGCCGCTACATTTGAAGGTTATTTTCAGTATGAGCATAAGTTTGCAAAGACGTTCTAATGAAACGGAACTGAGGTTGTTTGCAAAGCTCTCCCAAACCCTTCTGTTTGTTCATTCAGGTGCCATTTGTTTAGATTCCACGTTATACTAACTACTACGCTTTGGTTTCGGCCGCTTAAGACTTAAGAGCTTGGGCGGAGAAAAACATTACTTTTTTGGTCCTGAGTTTTTTGTGACGCTAAATGTAATTATAATGATAAGGTTTGAGCGTGCTCTGTAATAAATGTTTCTTTTCTGTTCAGTTAATTGGCAAAAATTCTTCCTCTTTCTTGGTGAAATGGTAGTGCTGGGTGACCACATTTTCGGCAATTTCTAGACGTGAGTAGATAAAATGATGAGAACTGATGGTAAAAGACCACCTCCTCCGCGACAATTGGCCAGTTATATTCCTTGCGAATTTGTTGCCAGCTTCGAAAAGTATAATAAAGAAAATGTTAAATTATAATGAACTTACAAAAATCAGAAAATAAATTAATATCGTGGAAATTATGTAAACCATACGGATTGTTCCACAAAAAATGTCACGGCGCTTATGTAAATTAATCTCCGTATAATCGGTTAAATTCGCGTTATCTGAAAACGGATTTCCGGCGTGAGGCTTCACCGCGCGTGCAACCCCTACCATTTATATTTCGAGTTTTATTTTTTTTTCTTTTATCGCTTTATTTTATTTTATTTTTTTTTTTTAAAGGATCCTGATATGATGATGTCTCATAACAAATTGCGTCACGTGTGCAGGCTTTTAATAACTAGGGGAATAATTTGATCTAAAAGGTTTAGGGATGGTATTAAGAAAGGAAGGAAGAAAAAATTGTCCTCAGCTGCCACCATTTACCAAATAAATTTGTGATGAACCGAGTTTATGGATCGAGTTGAGTTCGTTCGAGAACAAATAGGTTTATTTAGAGTTAACTTATTTAACTTGGCAAAATAGATCACATTTTAAATAGGTTGAAGAATATTGTACAGTAGTTTTGGTTAAAAGGTTAGAGCTGAAAGTCATTAAACATTTAAGAACAAAATGGCTTGAGATGTCATTGTTTTTATTATTAGTTTCCTCGAAATCCCAAGTAAATGCATAACATTGATATACAGTGTGTAACAAAACAAGTGTCCGATCCCAAAACCTCTTACAATACTGGTAGTAGGCCATTGTTTTGCTGTTGTTTTGTTAAAATAACACCTTATAAATGTTTCCAATAAAAAAAACTAAGTAAAATTGCAAAACTTAGATGGCAACACCGTCTCGCGTTCAGATGCCCTGCTAGCCATAGGGTCACGGTTCGTAGAACATAGGGTACGTGAGTTGCCAGCGTTTGTGAATTTCCCTGAATTTGTGTAATTTTTTCACTAGACACATGATCTTTAGTACTTTATTGCATTGTTGTTTATAGATATAAAATTTTTATTTTATTTTATTCGAAAAGGTTTTTAGATAGAGTATATTCCCCTTCAGGATCGGACACATTTTTTGTTACACACTGTTTATCATTGTTATGTATTTACCGGGGATTATAAGGAAGATTAATTGGCTTTTAATGGCCGAAAACCAACTGCCGTTTGAATGTATCCGAGGTAGTTGTGAGAGGCTTATCATCCTAGGTTAGGGCAATTATGACATTGGTCATAGTAATTCTATTTTAGCAGAGCCTCTTTCGGATGTAACTATTAAGTTATTTCATAGTATTTTAAATGGTACATAGCATACTGCATAGTATTGTGTATTGATTTGATTGGGCGGTTTGGTCGCTAAACGACAAAGCTCTTAATATTAATAATAAAAAAAAACCAACTGCCGTGACAATTAACGTACATCCAAATACCATACAATCATGAACTGTAGTGATTAGATTAAATATAAAATTTTATTTGAGAATTTTATCTTTTACAGTAACGTATAATAAAGAACCAATAAAAGAAATGTTTAATGGGGCTCTCCTCTGATACACGTGATTGTTTTTCTGTTACCAAGCTGAAAATTGAAATTGTTAAAGATTATAAAAACTTCCAGACTTGAAAAGGCCTAATTGGGAAATTTGATAACATGGAAAACTTATTATAAAATCTTTAGAATCCTAATTATAACGCTGTCTGAAACACAATTGGTCAGTTATTTAACAACTTATAAATAAATATATATCGAAGAGGGAGGAGGGCCGACCGGGCGTTAACTCGTTATATCAGGCATGGCGATTATCAAAATCAAAGCGTAGCTGTTCACTTTAACAATGTATTTCCAATACTAAATGGTAACAGTAAAAGTAATTAAGAATCAATACGATTTAGTTGGTAACGCAGCGAGTTCATCCGCCCGACCCGTCGGCGCCCGCGCTCGCTCCATTCTCACACTCCTCAACTGACAGCCGTTCCTTCACATCTGTCAGCTGTCAAACGTCATACCGACACCGGGGTGACCTCACTCAAGCTTTCTGCCTGACGTTTCCAACTAATTCGTTAAAATAAAATCACAATTATTTCTGACGCTTCGACATATATATTATCTGTAGTTTCAAATGTAACACTACAAACACATCAAGTCCAGCCAAGTGACTCAAGTTAGAAAGATGTTTATTAAATCAAGAACAAAATTACTTGGGATCATTTTATTTAAGACGCAATTAGGCAAAGGGTTTGCGAGTTTGTTCAGAGCGTGTGTTATGCGATCCCTCCAAGTAGAATATACGATTCACAATAGAATAATAACACCTAGAACGGCAGTGACCACGCAAAGTGAATCCATTACAACCTAGACAATTTTGTCTACTTACATAGATCGTCGCCGCAGTGTGTCGGATTAAATTCGTATGTTTTTCGTAGATTAAAATTTTTCCACCTTTATGGCGTAAAATTCTTATAGAAGCAACATTATCGATGGGCTTGTGTGCGTGTCATCGAGTATAAGAACTTGCTGTTAACACCTACATATATGCAGTTTTCAACTTCACTTAAGATTCTTCTTCACCGATATTATTAAGGGACTATCAGTCTATGCGTTATACGTCTATGCGATTCACAAAGCTTTATTAAATTGACAAGTTTATCAGCGCTATTGTTGGGACAAACTTACAGAGCGTCGTTTCTTGCCGACTGTGGTAAAAAAGAAAGGTTTTATATGTGGATGTACCGTAGGGTCTATATTTTGTAATTATACAATTCCAGGGACACCCAGTTCCATCCGATTGTTCATTAATAGAAAAAATATTATTTATTTCATATAAAAAACTCTCACACTCAACAAAAATAATCGTCGCAACACCACACTGTTCAATGCGAAATAGAAAGACGAAACGAAATAATTGGCTTGTATTCTATGAGATAGAGAAACGCGCCACACCGCTTACAACTATGTTAGGTGTTAAAAAGCGTCGTTACAACTTTTAGTCTTTTTTGTCTTTCGCAATGCGCGATAAGGAACTTTTTTCCAATTAATTAAAAAACGGCATTAAATCGTTCTGTATGCCAGCGGTTTAAAGATAAATTTAAAAAAAATATTAAATATATTTTTATACTTGATATCATTGCATTTAAACATCATGCATAACCTCTTAAAATTACGCGTGTATAATATTAGTATGGATATACCTACAATAATTCCAATATAAAAGGCCAAGCATTGTATTTTACGATTGCTTGATAAGCGAGCCATCTTTTTCTATTTTTATTACATCTCCCTTCGTATGTCAAGATCTTTACTGCTGCCTAAATTGGAAATTGTAGGGAGTTCATTTGCGAGCTTCGAGCGAATAAAACCCGTTTTTGACGGAATTAAACAAATTTATAAGGATCTAGGGGTTTCTTAAAGTAAAGTACATGAGCCTAGGGGTCAATGACGTAATTGTTAGGATTCACTATTAAGATGAGTATTACTTAAAATATACAGACATTTTTGTCATGCATTTCTTGACCATGAGCTCAAAATTGACTAGCGGTAGGTTTAAATGTCTAAAAATACTAGAATATCCTGCTAGCATTAAATTACATGACATAACTATAGTCGGCGTATATATTATAAAATGTTACTTTCTGAAGTGCTTTAATAAAAAGTTTATTTTCATTTCGTCTTTAATAAATGTATAATACAATTTTTAAATCTCCTGTTTCATCAGGATATAAAGCAGCCTATA
>JADANM010007051.1:57328-69423 GCA_026213755.1 Eurema hecabe | reverse complement strand
CTTGCAACTTCGCCAACATCGAACCGAACTCTTCACGATTTCTAACTGATAAGACTAGTTGACGATCCCTTTGTTTATGTCGTCTATATAATATATAAAGACTAATATTTATGAGAATAAATATCAATTACTATTAATTTTGTATTTTCTATATTAAAACATAGTTCGAAGATTTTAAAATCGCACGTCATTAGTAGACTATCACCAAAGAGCAAAGTTTGCTTGTATATTTAAAATATATACCGTTGATGGGAGCTTTGCCTGTCTAGCCCGGATGCTGTTTCGCTGTAATCTCTAATATAAAATGTTAGATGTTTGTATCGTGTCGAGATAAACACGTAGATTTTTATATTTCTCTTAGAGCAGTAATAAAGAAAATATCTCGTTAAGTTAAATGGATTATTTGAAGTGTTATAAATGTAGCATAGTTGTATAAAGATTATTTTACAATGATTTTGTCTTTGTCTCTGTCTTTCTCTCTCTCTCTGTCTCCGCCACTAAATTAGACTTTGACTGTGATTGTGACTTTAATCAATGAAGAAGAAGTCAAAATATTTTTTGCTTCCTGACCCGTACTTCTATAAAATGTGTTTTTGTTTGTTATATACAAAGTTTGTTAAGATAAAATTAAGATTTTGAAGTGTTTTTTCATACTTTACTAACTGAGATTAAAATCAAATAGTTTAAAGACAAGAAAAGCTCTCTCTGTTCTTCCTTAAAGACATTACTGTTGAATCAATTCAGTTGATTCTTGCCTAATCGTTAATTTTAATACAAAGTGAGCTTAAAAGCTTACGTTTTCCAAACAGCTTTTCACCCACCTTATTAAGCTGAATTAAATTTTGACCTACATCGTCCGATTGGCCGGAAAACCCAAACTCTGAAACGCCTCAATAAAAATCTTTATAAATGTCCGCAGTCATTAAAAGTTCCCGAGAATAAAACGGGGCAAAAAGAGAAATTTATCAAAGGGTAGTTCGACTTTAAGCTGCGAGAAACTTATCTTAGTTCAAGATTTTATGGTGTACTGAAATTTATGTGTAAAATCAATCTTTATCTTAACAAAATGTTAGCCATTGTTGATTGTTTTGTCACGGTTTGACAGTTCATTGTGTGATTTTAATGGAGTCATAATTCTAACTACAGTCTATAGAGAAATAATTTAATCAGACTGTTTTATAAGTTCGTACGTCCGTATATCGCTGATCTTTTTAGAGATTATCATTAGTCGTACCAGCGACTTGGAACATACAGTAAGTTATACACATTAACTTGGTATAATATATTCCAATAGTAATAGTTATCGTATCTTTGGGCCAAGTGGAACGTATATTTTTGGAATCTAATAGGCGCGAAATAGTGCGGTATTTAAGAAATCTTTTTTTTCTTTATGTGAATTTAGAAATTTTTTAAAGTACTTTATTACATCGCCATTTACTCTAGAATATTCTACTTATATTAAAACTTTTTTTAATAAATAATCTTTTTAAATGCAACATATGCAAAATATATTTAATATTTAAATATTATAATCTCTAGTTATTTTTATAACAGCAACACCGGTTTAGCTGACACTTTTACCAGGTATTACGTAAAAATTTTCCCGCAAAAATCGTGTAGAGAGAACAAAATGGTGTCCTACGGAAGTTCCATCCATTGAGATACGCCCCGTCAGCTTATAATGCTCTTATCCCGAAAATGGCAATTTTTGACCACTTTTTGGCTATTTAGATAGCTTTAACGCTAACACGTCCGGTAATAAATACGCGGGAAACTTTTGACAGCTATTTGAAAAAAGAACGCTTAATGTTTCTTTTTTATTTTGTGCCAGTTTTTTTGCTTCTTAAAGTGAAGACGATTTAGATTGAATGTAAACAAGGTTGAACTACGTACATATAATATTTCGACATGCTAAAATACTTCAATGGATTTAATTAAATTTTAAATACGATAGCGAAATTGTAAATAATCATACTTTCATGTATATTTTGACTTCATATATGTATACCAAAAAAATTGATATTGTTATTCGTAAAGTGCAGAGTTTCAACAAAATATTCAACATTTTATATGCGAGAGAGTATTGACTCTCTCGTCGTTAATAATTCTGCTTCAATCAGTACAATATGCCCCTGAAATGGTAATATATCCAACAAAACGTATCAGTTCAGACAGACAATAGCTAAATACGTGATTCGTATGCCACCGCAACATCATAGCCTAAATTAATACGATCGAACAACGTGGATGTTTCTAGAGTGTTCTGGAATGTTCTAGAAGTTTCTCGAATAAAGTTTAGGAATTAGGAGTAATCAAATGTTGTAAAAGGGTTGTTATTATTCTGTAATAGGAAAATATACACATTGTGTTGCTAGTTTAATATATTTACTAGCGCCCAGACCCGGCTTCGCATGCATATACTATACACATAATATGATATTATCATACATATAAAATTTCCCCTAAAATCACTTTATCTGATAACTAACTGTCCACTTCATTGGTCATAATGTTAATAATCCTTTTTTTATATAGCCTATGACACTCAGCAATAATGTGGCTTTCTATTGGTAAAACAATTTTTTAAATCGATCCAGTAGATCCCGAGACCCCTTACAATTTAACAAACACAAACTTTACTTCTTTATAATATTAGTATAGATAAAATCACAAAATCGGCTGAGTAGTTGTAAAGATATAAAGGGACAGATAGACATTACCACGTGGACATTACGAAAGGTTTTCACTGAAATATTTCATGGAATGAATACGTGTACCCTTTCTTTTGAAAATTACTAACGTTATGATAATTTTGCTTCCTATAATTTCGATACCTATGAAATATTAAGCTAAGCTAATTTGTAATTTTGCTGAATCATCTTGTACAACTTTCGTTTTAAACTATTTTTTTATTACTATCACAATGTTCAATGTTTATTTATTTATTTACATATTATAATTTATAATTTTAAAAAATATATTTTTGTAGGACACTACATACTAGGCCTCAGTACAAATTGGATTATGAAAATTGCCCACTCTGTATACGAACGCAATTCGGATATGTTTGTTTTTCATTTATCTCGCTGGATGATTTAACTGCTGATTGGTTTATTGATCTAATTATGTGCGAGGTATTAAATGGATCGCGATACGAGAACTATGCTTGTTCAGTTATTTTAAATGGTGAGTTTTATTTTAATGTCTCGTTATTAAAGTCTAATTTAGGAAGTGACATATTTATTTAGAAGACTAAAAGGAATTAAAATCTTTTAAAAGGGAAAATATATAGAATACTTTTTGAATTAAAGAGATGAAAAATAAAAATCTAAGAAAAGAGGGCATTCCTATAGATTACTAATTGCATTGACAATATGAAATTCAGAAAAAATAGATTGTTTTAACCGCGTCATTTATGTTTAGCGATTGACGAGAATAGCTGCGCATCGGTAGAATCATCCTCGTAATTGACGTATTGGTGCGAGAAAGACAACTCGACTGACTGACGATCGACACTCGACGATCACGCGCATTTTTTACTTCTGCGCGGTTTCGTTCAGCGCTAAAGATTGGTGACGCGTACTATACCTAACTCCATATCAAATTATATTTAAACCGCTGCAGCTAGCCGTGAAGAAGTAGCATAAATTTTCGTGTTTATAATTTTTTTTTTAGCCTTTAATGCTGATACTTTTTTAGTTTTTTATTTATTTATTATTTTTTTTATATATTATATATATTTTTTTAATTATACCAGCGTGTCTGTTGACACATAGACCTCTTCCAGCTTCTTCCATACATCTCTGTGTTGTGTTTGTCTTGGCCATGTTAAGCCTGCTGTTGTCCTTATGTCGTCTACCTTTTAGCTGTCGTGTTTATAATAATAGTACAGAAATGTTCCATGAAACGAAACGAAACATTTCTTTGATCGCTACAATAAGATTCCCAAAAGGCAAATCCGTGATATAGTTGGACGAAGCTTATTAGATTAACATTTATTAATAACCGGGTTTTGCGTTTCAAACAATTTTGGTTATTCATAATTGAGGGGAATAAAATAACAACTGTTTTTTATTAAATTCGATATAAATTACTAATACTGATCAAAATGTTAGCTTTAAACTTAATTGTACTTAAATCTGAACGAAATCTGTGAAGTCAACTAAAAATATACAAATTTTGATTTTTATAATATGAAGAGGGGAGACGAGCTGGACGCACTCCTGATGGTAAGAGTAACGCCAGCCCATAGCCAATGCAGTGCTAACCGGAACTTTGCTATAAAGCCCAACTCCGGGCAGGGGTACACTACACCGACGATCCCCACTTTGAGTCATCAGATGTTAAGACTCATTAGCCCAGTAATTTCGCTGGCTACATTGCCCTTCAGACCGGAGCATAGTGACATTTTCACATCACTGTTCAGGCGGTAGAATGTGCTGTGACCGCTTGGCGCAGTGGTAACACAACTGCTTTCTGCGCGAAGGGTCGTGGGTTCGATTCCCACACCGGAAAAATATATTTGTAATTTACATTTGTATTTTTCTGGGGTCTGGGTGTTGCTATGTATTGTATGTATGTATTTACAAAAGAAAAGTATGTATATGTAATTTATTCCGTCATCAAGTTGCCATAACACAAGCTTCGGCTTAGCTTGGAACTAGATGGCGCTGTGTATAAATGTCCTGAAGATATTTATTTATTATTTATGTATTAACATTCATTAATCAGTGAATTATCTTTTGTTTTAACAAGTTCCGAGAAAATTGTATATCAAGATAATAATGCAGAAATAATAACTGTTGTGTCATATCGAAAACCACTTTAATGTTATTAACAAATAATCAAGTATTAAGAAGATAAGATAATATGATTAATCTAATCAAAGATCAGATGTACTTACCGGGAAATTCCCAACTTAGATTTATAAAAAAATAAATAATTTGGGCATAGAATACTGTAACACCTAGTTAAAGAACTTCAATGAAAGCACCCAAAGTGATGCCATTTCAAAGTAGACAATTTTGTCTACATGCAGAGATCGTCGCCAAAGTGCATCGCAACAAAATTCGTATCCTTTCGTAGATGTGCATTTTTTGCAACATTATAATTGGTTTGTGTGCGTGTCATCTATACATATAATAAAAACGTAACGAGTCGCTGTCTGTACATGGAAGAAACATGAGAAAAAATATTACAGAAGACCTTTATTAACGCGATAGAACCCAAAACAATGATTTTTGGAATTTTTATCTGTTTATTTGTGCACGCTATGTGATGTGTGTAAGATGTTTTCAAGGATATATTGTGGTAAGCTTAATTTAACATTTAGTCTTTAATTCATGTCAATTGGTTGATAATTAAAAAAGTTATGGCAATTTAAAGAATCACGTTGAACTTGCTGAACGTTTGTTGGCGCGGGTTAGGCATTTTCAAAAATGCTGCCCAAAGTAACTTTTCTACGCGGCCGAAGTCGCTGGCACAGCAAGTACGTGCTTTTTACACTTACATATACACTGTTTTGGCTTCACTTACGTCGAACCGATTAATTATTAAGGGACTATCAGTCTATTCATTATACGTTTATAGATATGTATATACTGTTGGAATTATAGAATAGTCTAAAAAGGAATTATAGAAATCGATTCAGCAGTTCTGGAGATATACACTTAGAAATACATTTTGCTTTAACAATGTATCATTTTAACGTTATCAAAATTGATAATCAAACAATAATTGAAAGATATACTTTGTACACAATACAGTTGATACAGTTTGCTTCTGACATTTCAGCAAAATGTATTTAAAACTAGCCGTGATTTTGTTTGTGTGTTCGAATGTGTGTGTTTGTCAATTGGGTTATGACTACCACAGAAACGTCGGCATACGCTTGGCTAATTATGTCAGGCAGTCTGAAGTTACGGCCAGGATTATTGGAGGGAAGCAAGTGTCCTCAAGTGATTCCTATCCATATCAGGTAGGTCAAGCTATAGACGTATAGCGCATAGATTCATCCCAAATAAAATCAGTCTAGTTAAGTAAAGTCAAAACTGTATAAAAGTACGTGTTAATAGAACATTCTTATGCTCGATTACACGCACACAAGCCCACCGATAATGTTGCTGCTATAAGAAAATTACCCTATAAATATGGAAAATTTAAATATGCGAAAAACATGAAAATTTTTGTAATGGCTACACTTTGCGTGTTCATTTTGTGGTTCTGTGTCCAATTCTTTGGTTACCAACATACTAATACGATTACTTGAATTAGATTAGTTATGGTTAAAAACGGAACATTTTAATTATAATTCCTTTAATGGTCCTGGACATTACACACGTGCTAGCTTTTACAATATTTTTCTCTGACATATTGACATTAGTTTTGACATATCGAAACATATTAATGTATACTTTTACAATAAATAAGAAACAGACTATCCTATAATTATATTATGTTTGTTTTTCAATTACAAGTTCGACCAGTCCATTCATTATTTAACTACAAACACTATGTTTTATTATTCTAGGGCTGGAATATAGTCTTAAATATCGGGGAATATTGGGGAAGATTATGCTAAGATGTCCATTACCTTAACCATGCTGTAAGACGTAACACAGTCGGGTTATAGTCAATAGAAGTCTGAGATTTTCCCGTATTCTCGTACTCTATAAAAATATTAAAGGGAATTAAAAACCATAACGTAATATCACTGGTTCTTAAAAATGTGTAAAGTCTACTAACAAATAAAAGGTTGTTAGGTTATGATCTTTGTCGAACAAATTTAAAAGACGCTACGCTTTTGTCATATAAAAAAGTGAGTCATGTTTATTATCAATATATTCAAATTGCAGTTGATAAATAATTGATTAATAGTTGATTAATACAGATAAATAAATAGGCGTAGATGGATGGCTAATTATTAAATAAATATAAAAGAAAATTATTAAATAAAAATAAATATTAAAAAAATTAACAATTTATCTTATTATTAATACGGTGTAATATCTTATTTAGTTGTCACTGAAAACATCATTGAAGCAAAGCATGGAGAAAAAGAAAATAGTTTCAATGTTTTATTCCAAATTTCATTCATAATAATCGCTTTGTTAATTTTTTTTTTCTTAATTTATTTCTTCACTTTTTGTTAACAATGCTATGTGAACTACCTATTTACCAGTAGACAGCTCTGCTAATCGTTCGGTCAATTTAGACATTTGAAGTTACATAAAGTCCCAACAAACAAAATCAGAGACATTGTTCAAAAAACATAATTATATACAATGTCTAAAAATTCCCCATCATTCCCGTGTATGAATAAAAAATTATTTAAATATTGTTTTTAATTATGTTTTGAACACTGATTTTCAGCTTGTTGGGTTTTTATGTAACTTCACTCTCATTTTTTCATCTAAATTGGCCGGACTATAAGACACTTTAAGTAACAGGCAAACCGTTTCCTCGTTGCCAACATATCGCTCTATTATTATTCTTTCTCTTTCCGTCATAACATTAAAGGAATTTCTGTCCAGGCAGGAATAGTAGCGACTCTCACCACCGGTTGGAGGTCCATTTGCGGAGGAGCTCTCGTTTCAAACACCCGTGTCCTGACGGCGGCTCACTGTTGGTGGGACGGTCAAAGCCAGGCGAAAACCTTCACTATTGTCCTAGGATCCTTGACTATCTTCTCCGGGGGTACCAGGATAACATCAAGTGATGTAGTTGTGCACTCTTCGTGGAATTTGAATGATTTTACCAGTGACATTGCAATGGTCAGGATTTCAAGAGTAGAGTACAACAGTAGGTGTTGTTTCTTATATGATATAGTTCTGTTAAGACCTCAGTTAAGTCAAGTTAACATTGAATTAGTACTTTTCATTCCTATAGCAAAAATTAGCAAAAAAGTGTCTCAAATTACGACGAAACTAGCGTCATGGTTATGCTTCGTTCGCTGTGCATTCATAAACATGTTAACTTTTTTCTAAAATTGTAAATGTTTTATCTCTTAAAAACAATCTCATTGAAATAAAGAAAACAAAAGCACAGGCAGATAGCGAAAATAAATTTCACGTGAAACATCTATGTTAGCGATTCGCTTTTAAAGTAAAAGATTGAAATGAAAACAAGATTGACGCTGTTTTAACAGCGAGCTGGCTATATAAGTGGAAGAATCACACCACATGTTTGTTTCTAAGACATTTTAAGTTTTTAAATTATTAAGGTACGATGATATAGACCTTTTCGTTACGGTCCACTTTTTAAACCTGGTACCCGTATGTTTCGGCGCGATTTTAAAGACGTTTCACGTCATAAAAATAGATAATAGTATGATGTAATTACAGATAATATACAAGCGATACCGTTGCCTTCGAGTTCAGACGTGAATAACGATTTTTCTGGTGTCACTGCAACGGTTACCGGATATGGCAAGACTAGTGATGGTGAGTGTTGATTTTAATTATTAAATCTTTATACTATACCGTAATGTACCTTTCCTGCTTGTATCCTTTCTGTATGTGTCTGTTGCTATGTCTTATATGTATGTATTTACAAAAGAAAAGTATGTAATTTATTCCGTTAACTAGTTGCCATAACACAAGCTTCGGCTTAGCTTGGAACTAGATGGCGCTGTGTATAAATGTCCTGAAAATATTTATTTATTTATTAAATACATACTTTATATAAAAGAAAACTTAGTCCTCACAATAGAAGTACATAATATTATAAAGGCACCAATCAAAATATGCCTATATTTTTAAAAGCAATTCGTACCTAAACATCCTCTTCAACACATTTTATCTTCTTTCCTTAACAAATCCATTCCATTAAATATCTTAGGCACTAAATATTAATTAGCCCTTTCATCATACTAATACTCTAATATAATATAAGTTATAAGTTGCATTTCGCCACCCGCTTTACGTCTATTTCTGTACCGTTCAATATCTTTCCAATTGGTTGCCTGGAAGAAATCACATACTAGTGACAAGGCCGCCAGTTAATAATAATAGATTAAGACTGTCTACCTAATTTTAATGTTATTCTTATGTAACAAATAAATAAATAAATAAAAAACTTATACATACAGCATAAATAAATTAAATTCTTAAATTTCCAGCTCAAACCAGTTTTCCCGACTCCACGGCACTTCATCACATTGACCTTAGAGTGATCACCAATAGCGTGTGTCAGAAAAGCTTTTCCGTCAATATACACGGCAGCCATCTTTGCACCGACGGTTCTGGAAAAGTTGGTACTTGTGAAGGCGATTCTGGCGGACCTTTGACAGCAACTGTGAATAATAAGAGGACTTTGGTACGTTTGGTTTATTAATACAATAAAAATAATACCGCAGGACTCTTCTAACATAGCGCCATCTAGTCCAACGCCTAGCAGAGCTTGTGTTATGGCAACTAGATAACGGATAAATTACATAAACATACTTTACTATTGTAAATATACATACATATTATACACTAGCCGTTGCTCGCGACTTCATCCCCATCGATTTCTGTTTCCATTATTTCTTCGCTCCTATTATTCGCAGCGTGATGTTATGGAGCCTTAAAGCTTCCTCGATAAATGGTAGATTTAATAAAAAAAGAAATTTCAATTCAAATCAGTAGTTCCTGAGATTAGCGCGTTCAAACAACCAAAGAAACTCTTCAACTTTTTTATATTAGTATAGATAGCAACACCAAGTCAGATCCCAGAAAGATCAAATGTGTCGTTGTGGTGTGGTTATCAAAAAGTATGATACAAAGTTGATTTTTCGGTCCCTATATCCCTATGTAAGCTTAAATCTATAAATCTACATAACCGATTCTCGTGAGTTTTCTTTTATAGATAGTGATTCCAGAGGAAATTCAAAAACTTTACCACATCACAAAATGAGTGAAGACTCATAATAATAACGTAAAGTAGTGTGTAGTAAAATAACGTAGTGTGGCTAGAAGTAGCCAGGGTAAAATTCTAGGCCAGGTTTTTTAACCTGTACTTAAGTTTTTGCTAATTTGTTTTTCAGATCGGTATAGTATCCTTCGGTCTTGGGGACAGCTGCCAATCCGGGACGCCGTCCGTTTATACACGAGTTACAACATTCCTTACCTGGATCAACTCTCAACTTTAAGTTCATATACTTATGCCGATACTGAAACGCAACTTAAATTTAAATATAACTTAAACCGGTCCGATTTGACAGATCGCCATACAATTCATACATAAAGTAAATACAAAGTAGGTTAATAAAACATTTGTATGCATTATTTTATATACGAAACAAGGTGAAAGATATTATAATATTGTTATAGAAACGATGTTGTTATAGAAATAAATAAGTATTTAAAAACAGTGTTTTTTCTTATTTTTCTTTATAAAATTAATATCAAAAATATGTACATTATAATTGAATATGATGTTAAGTAATAACGCCCCTTTAAAAATTCCCTGCTAATAAATTCTCCCCTCCATTCCCCGCTTTAAGAAACTGGCAACACATTCGCTTCTTTGCTAAAATTGCCAGATTAAAAAATAGTGCACTTTTGATAAAACAAAAACAAAGAAACAAAGCATCGGATTGTATTGAAATTTAAAATTATTTGTGGTTTAAATAACTAACGAAATATATGGTTTAATTATTGTTAATTGATGGATGGGTTACAAGGTTGTTGGAAAAAGGTTCGCTCAATTTTCAGAGTAAACGACATTTTGGGTTTAATTGAATGATTTTATATATGTACAGTTTTTTGATGTATTAATTTTTAACTAAATCTTTACGGTTGATTTTATTCTGAAATGGAATTAGCTAAAAGAAGAAAAAGCTATTTTTTTAGTAAAAAAGTAATTGAGTATTTTATGTATTTTATTGTAATTAAATATTTTAATTATTTGTCGTTTAATATCGTAAAATTTGATAGATTAAAATATTCGAAAAAATACTATTAAAATATATCGAAAAATTAAGTATCAAATTAAAAGCAAATTACTTCAACAATTATATGAACAATGCCATCAACCATTTATTAATTTTTGTAACTTTAGTACAATCAATAATGTTTCTACTGGTGAAAGAATTTTTAAAATCGGTTCAGTAGATTCCGAGATTACGTCTTACAATTTAACAAACATACAAACTTTACCTCTTTATAATATTAGTATAGGTTAATAGCTATTACAATTAAACAGTTTAAATAATGTGAAAAAATAATTTCAGTTATTTCTTTATAAATTTATTGAGATACATGGGGAAAGGGGTCATAAATATCAAAATAATTATTTAAATTAAGAACGGTATTATATTTACGAGGGTAAACCGAAAAAGATCGCGTAGGGAAAAAATATAATAATAATAATATTCCAGGACATTTATACACAGTGCTATGTAGTTTCAAGCTAAGTAGAAGCTTGTGTTAAGGCAACTAGATATCGAAAAATTACATATACATACTTTTCTTTTGTACATACATACATACAATACATAACAACACCCAGACTCCAGAAAAATACAAATGTAAATTACAAATATATTTTATATATACATGTAATAAAAAATATAAACTGTTAATAGACTACAGGCCCATGTTGAAAAATTGATGGGTCATTTGAACCACCAGGTGACCTATCTAGAACGATATAAGAGCATAAAATAATAAGATTCAGCACTATGACGTCACTTGTAAGCTGTCCAACTGAGTGCAGGTGAGAATTCGAAAGTACAACCCTTGATTTTTTCCCCATTTCGCATGATTTTTGTACGGCATTCTTACCATTGTATAGATATTCGATAAGAATACTCTCTGACAGCATGGCCGTGCTACAAGCTCTAAACAGCCACACCGTTAATTCAGGACTTATACTGGAGTGTCATCGTAAACTAAACCAAATAAGTCACACCAACGAAATAACCCTGCAGTGGATCAAGGGTCACAGCGGCTCGCGAGGCAACGATGCAGCGGACGAGCTCGCCAGAAGAGGGTCGGATATGATCGTTATGGGACCTGAACCTATAATACCGATCCCCTTCGCACACCTACGAAAATTAGTAAATAAACGAACGAGAGATCAACACAATAGTTACTGGGCAAACCTAAAAGACT
>JADANM010007049.1:30902-53254 GCA_026213755.1 Eurema hecabe | reverse complement strand
TTTTGTCGTAGTTGGGTTTTAGTTTTTTTACTTTATCTTGTTAGATAGTCGTGGATTTCGTAAAAACTTTGGTACATATTCCGATGTATCGCGAATGAATTTGATTGAAACTTGAGTTAACTCAAGCCTCTGGCTTTGCCCTAACTCTAATCGAAAATTTGTTTTCATTTTCATCATCAGAACATATCTGAATCAAAATTATTTGTAAATGGCATACATAATATGATTTTTATCAATAAAATTCTAAAAGTGATAGCAAAACATAAAAGCATGAATGATTGCATCACCACATATTGGTGAACTTAATATGAGCAAAAACTTTAATATATAAGGTCTTTTTATAAAATATAGACTATAGAGCAATAATAATGTCGCACACTGGCAACTCTATCATACATCTATCTCCAATCATCCACAAACACTAATGGCACACGTTATCGGCACTACCGCTAGGGTCGACAACCCGCGCAAAAACATAGGAAGTGTTGCCATATGCAGTTTCTTGTCTATACTCTATACTATAGTGTTGCCGTTCCGCATTGCTTGCTTTTCACAGCTTCTCGTAAATCATGTTTGTGACATTTCATTATTTGTTAAGGAGACGTGTCTCGTATTAAAGTTGAATATTGGATTTTTATCGAATGTATTTAATTGTTAAGAGTAAAATGTAGCCTAGTTGATTAAAAATAGATAAGTCTTTGAATTTAAATGTAAGTGAATCTATCTTGGCATGTAATTTCTAATCATCATAGTCAAACATTAGGTTTACCTATTGAATGTTAGTTAAAAATTACTTCTAAAATATTTTGCTGTTTTTATCTTGATTTCAATTTTGATGTCAATCACGAGATTTGCTCACACTAACTTAACGCTGTGTCCCTTATTTTCACTATGTTAAACCTACTCTTTTTTTCATACTATAAAGCGCTTTCATATTAATTATAGCCTATGACGTTCAGGAATATTATGGCTTTCTTTTATAAAGAAAATCATAAATATTTATGTTATGATTATCTCCCCCCCATTACACAAGTATGTAATGGCTTTAAAAAACAAATGTTTATTTAATTTTATCATTGTTTAAACAAATACGATAGACCTAGTCATAATAATTGCGTTAAATAAAAATAAAGTTTTTTTCATGATATATTTTTAATTTTCATTCACCGCTATAATGTTTTCGTCGGTACCGAGTACTAGGTACTACAATCATAATCTATAGTAGGTCGTAGCGTCAATCCTTTAGATCAATTCAATTACAACAAAAGAGGCATAAATCAAATAATGAAAGTGTCATACCCTACAAAACTGTAATTATTTCCCGGACGTGTTTCCACAGACAGACAAAGAAATTGCAATACAATATATGAGAAAAATGCCTTCGGAGCATCTCACGATCGACTTTTGGACGGGCACCGAATATTATTTGACTCTTATCTACATACAGTTAAAGTTCAAATTTACGCAACAAATTTAAAAGGCAGCGTCTATGAATACGTTTCCTAGAGAAAACTTGGAATCATCAAATCTCAAATCTATTTCCTTGCAATAAGAATGATTTCGTATTAACATTACAAATGAGCTTTTATCGGAAACTGTTGAACCTTATTCCGATTACATAAGGTTGTAATTATTCGAACGAGACGCGGTTTCTTTAATTAATTAAACGGCTAGAAATCTTCGCAGTGAAATTGTTTTGTATACGATTTGTACGGATTAGCGCACTTTACAGTACAGGTTAGTAAACAGACCTTTGCAATTTAAATAAAATCACGTTTTATCACTTAGAACTATTTTTCTTTGACACCTTTTTGCTTCCTTTAATTACTTCTAATTATTGATTTAGTTATAAGAACTGAATGATTGTAAATACCACTACTTATTACAAAATCTATCTGTATTCGCAATATCAGAAACTATTAAACGTATTATTCTTATTGAGAACAGTACTAGCTAGGGTGTGTCGCTAGTTTGATTTCATTATGTAAATATTTATATTTATTTAATTTAAATTATCTAGTCAACACATAGGCAGTGGTAAAAATAGCACTAAGTTTAACCGAAGATATAAAGTCACAAACAATGCTACAATGATAAAGATCTCATTTGTCAGGATATAGCTATCAAATAGTAATGAGTTAAGCCTTCACAAAACTCGCCGGTTATCCAACATTTACAACTAGAAATCTTAATCTATCCTGTATTTTATCAATTGCTCAATTAATGCCATTATCGCGATATTACAAAATGTTTATTTTAACAAATCTCTAGTGATTATAATCTTATTATTGTAGGCTTTGTTTATATTTATCATTGTATCGGCACGATTTCACAATCATTAGCAGTTACTTTATTAAGAAATCGTCGTGCTTTTTATATTTAACGTTGGAGGGAAATTGAGAAATAACTAAGCTTTCATAAAATAATTTCCAGATGTACTTACAAGTTTTGATCCCGATAGATTGTGATGTGATTTGTTACTCTTTCATAAAATCACTTTTGATTGGCTTGGACAAATGTTTGCATCCAAGGAGATTTTATCTTAAACTAGCTGATCCGTGCCCACTTCTTTGGGCATAATGTTAACAATCCTTTTTTTATATAGCCTATGACACTCAGCAATAATGTGGCTTTCTATTGGTGAAAAAATTTTAAAGTCCGTTCAGTAGATCCCAAGTTTACCCCTTACAATTTAACAAACAAACAAACTTTACTTCTTTATAATATTAGTATAGAAGTATAGATTACATAGCACTGTTGATTTGGAAATAGAAACTTTGTGAATAAACCCATTTCTAGCCAGAATTTTTAATAACTATACCATGTACTTATAATAAGGTTCACTTACGCAAGCTCTAGTCGCAAGTGCAAGAGTAATTTATTCACAGTTAACGAGATTATAGGTACAGTAATACGACATATTAAGCTGTAATAACACGTTTGTTGTAAACATTATACCTAATTAATGAATTTCACTACAGTTGGATGTAGGCTGCACGTTGTCGCCGAGATTGAGATCTGTCTCGCTCTACAAAGTGCCGTGAGATATGGCGGAATGGGAGCGAATACACTAGCGTTTTATATAAATCATAATTCATACGGAGGATTAAAGATAAATGTTAAAAGGTTAAAGTCAGCATTGATGAATTAATTCAATATATGTGGACGTAAAACCGATCCTTGGTGAACGCCAAGGATTATGATAAAGGGCTTTGTAAGTTTTACAGTTTTTAACTAAAATACTCCAAATAATATTGACTTATATTGCATATGAGTCGTAGATTTTGTAAGAAAATTATTAGTTAACGTTTGATATTTTTTATAGATTTATTTTACCGTTATAGTTTCGACGTGTGTATGTCAGTATCTTCACCCGCTCATTGACGTTAAATTTTTATCCAGGGAACTATCAGTCATTACAAGCATTCCCACAAGTAATACGATGTTATCAGAACCCCCATAACAGTACCCCAGTGTCACGCCACACCACAATTACCTCATAAAGTATCCGAACAAAGCATCTCTGCAGAGATTATCACAAAACAAATCATTTTTCTTCAAATAAGTTCCGCTATGGAGAAAGTTGGAAAGCCGTGAACTTTTGACCATAATTAGAGTAAAATGTTTTAAATTTGCTTGTTCTTACGTAATGAAGTCTCGAGTCACGTATATGCTAACTATGGAAAAAAGTTTACGAGCAAGAAGAAATGTCGTGACATTTAATATTTCGGGTTCTGACGCTATCACTTAGTTTAATTATATGTATTAATAGTTGTTGTTATTATCTACTATTCATATAAGTCACTTAGTAAGTCTAAGTCACTTAAATTTGCCTCTGAACACATTCTTCAATTTGATTTTTAACAAATATTTTTAATCTAACAATTATGACTTTATTTACTGTTATACCTCGTTTTCTATATAAACATAAACATTTAATAATATTAACATTACCACTGAAATTGCAAAAACACTTGTCTCCAGTAATTGAAATATTGTTAAGAAAGTGTGAAAGTGTCATGACCGATCCTCAATGAGGTTTAATGTCAAAAGTGCTACTCGTACAATGACATTTTAATATGGCGGTAACAGCTTTGTGATTTGTGATTACACAAGAGATGTTTGGATAGACTTTTAATAAATTTTAATTGTTATTAATTTTATGAAGATTGAAGATAATTTAAGCGATAAACAGCTTTTGGTACTACACCTCATTACTGTCATGATCTACAATTACTGGTGTATTTAGAAATCCGTTAAGTGTCGCTATACAATATCAGTTTTGCGCTTGAACACAAGGTACTCCATTGCTGCTATCTAATTAGCTTGCCTTAATGATAGTGAATCATATATATTTGCTAGTTCCAGATTAATCCTATGTGGAAATACGTATGAGCTTTTTAATATAGCTAAGGACAAATTAGAAGGCGAGCCATTGCACAATGCTAATCTGCAGAGTCTGACGTCTTTGCAAAGTATTTTCAGTAACTTTGTCTCTGGTCTATAATTATATAGATAGTATATGATATAATGATTGTCTATGATCTAACGATAGTCTATTGGCAAGGTGCGAAGTACTAGGTGGGGTTAACATAATCTATCGCAGCGCTCATGGTGGTCAAAAGTAGAAATAATGTGCGCTCTGACATCAGATGTATCTGTCAATTGCAAAGCATTCCTACATAATATATTTTAATATCATTAATTAATTGCATAAGTCTTCCAACAAAAATGAGTCACAGTAGTTATTGTGTTGTAAACGGCAAGAATACTGGCAGAAATAGATTTGATATTTTGAGAAACACTCACAAATCCGGTCTTCAAAACAATACTCATTTCGATCTGAACACGATATTTAATTTATTACTAGCGATACAGGAACATGCAAATATATTTATTGTTATATAATGAAACCATTGGAGTAGCTTTTTATTTTTGTTTTACTGCAAAACTACAACTATAAATCAAGTAAACCAACCCTGAAACAATCAAAATAACACACACTTTTTGGACTAATACCTCATTTGATTTGACCAAAATGATTTCAAAACTTTTTTTCCACCCAAATCGTAGTATCACAACAATTTATTAGTCGAAAATATTTGTTATTTTTTCATTTCGATATTTTTTCAAAAACATACGACCTAAATGTCAATGTGACAGAACCGACAAAAGTTGTGGACGCTAGTTGGTGCTGTGATCGTGCACGGTACCAATAGATAACTTACCGAAACCACCACGCAGTGCACAGAAAAGCACAACACACACAATAATCCCGCGCATTTTCACTGCGGGCCCGTTCAAGCACTCACTAATTACTCTTTGCACACTCGGTTAAACTCACTAAGTCCGGAATATATCGACTTTCATTTTCTCTGGTGACTGCGACCTGGAAACAAAGTTTTTCAGGTTATTTCGGGGTTGATTTTTTTAAACGAATTTATGAATCCCACGTGTGAAGTGGGAGGCTTACATTTATAACTTAAACTGTACCATCGAACTAGGTTATTGATAAGGTGTCAAAATATAAATTGAAATTCTTATCTATACTAATATATAAAGCTGAAGAGTTTGTTTGTTTGTTTGTTTGTTTGTTTGTTTGTTTGTTTGTTTGTTTGAACGCGCTAATCTCAGGATCTACTGGTTCGAATTGAAAAATTCTTTTTTTATTGAATTGACCATGTATCGAGGAAGGCTTTAGGCTATATAACATCACGCTGCGACTAATAGGAGCGAAGATATAATGGAAAATATGGAAAAAACGGGGAAAATTATTCATCTTTGAGGGCTTCCTTTGCGTGCGCTGCGAAAACGGTTCAAGATACAAAAATAATATGTATGAAAGAATTATTCCTCTTTAAATGTTCTAAAAAAAAGTCCGCGACAGTATATGTCTATCTTCTAAGATTGACTCACTATACCATAATAATGGAAATAGATCCGACGGGGACGAAGTTCCGAGCAACAGCTAGTAATAAATAATTGATATTATACTCTACGTGCTTAGGTACAGCTAATTGCTGTTTATAAACTGTAACTTTAAACATGGTAGCCGTTTCAGAGATTTCCTGAAGATTTTTTATAAAGATTGACATTTTTGGTTTGTTTAATATATTTCGTGAATTACGCTATAAAATATTATCAACGATTATTTAGACAAAAACGTATGGAATGGTATGTTAACACGGGCTGGTATCCGTGACTCCACGTCAAGGCGTCGTTTTTGGGTGAGGGACAAGAACGTATCCTATTAATGTGAAATATTGTAAGTATGTATGTATGGATGTATGTTTGTTATTCTTTCACGCAAAAACGGATTGATGTAGTTCAAATTTCATATGTAAATAAGTGATACTCTGGATTACAATACAGGATACTTTAATTCCCGGTAATGCCCCGGGAATGGGAACTACGCGGGTAAAACCGCGGGGACAGCTACTAATCTATACTAATATATAAAGCTGAAGAGTTTGTTTGTTTGTTTGTTTGTTTGTTTGAACGCGCTAATCTCAGGATCTACTGGTTCGAATTGAAAAATTCTTTTTTTATTGGAATGACCATTTATCGAGGAAGGCTTTAGGCTATATAACATCACGCTGCGACTAATAGGAGCGAAGATATAATGGAAAATATGGAAAAAACGGGGAACATTATTCATCTTTGGGGGCTTCCTTTGCGTGCGCTGCGAAAACGGTTCTAGATACAAAAATAATATGTATGAAAGAATTATTCCTCTTTAAATGATCTAAAAAAAGTCCGCGACAGTATATGTCTATCTTCTAAGATTGACTCACTATACCATAATAATAGAAATAGATCCGACGGGGACGAAGTTCCGAGCAACAGCTGGTACATACTATGTTTAAGGGGTTGGTTAACACTTAACACAGCAAATAAGCTTGATCGGCCGACACAAATGGACATTCAGCACCAATATATATTAGCATGTCAGTGTGCCCGGTACAAACAGAACGACCGATTAAAAGCAGGCAAAGTCACGCGATGTACTGCTACTTTGATTGGCGTTTGCGGATTATGGTCGTAAACTATGTTTTGGGTCAAAGATATCACGGTTAAGTTCAGTTATTCCTTAGTAAGAACTGTTTTGAATCAATGGCAAACGATGTGGTGCCTATTGCTCATACTAAAAGATAAGTAGTGTATTGGATTGGATTGGACTTTACATATTCTGCTTTTTTACTTTGCACCGAAATTGAAGATGTGGATTCTGTCGCATACTAAAATCACGAGAAATTGTTAGACACTGACTGAACTGTGTTACAACAAAAAGCATATTTAAAACTGTGCTTACTTTTATATATTACTATTAAACTATCTAGCGAGACATTATACATGTGCATATTTATTTAAATTTGATAGCTTTGAGGCAAACAAGTACTAGATGAATTTGGCTGAAGTTTGGCATACATGAAGCATATAAAATAGAATAACAAATTAGAATTAATTCACTTGATTAATCACCCGAGGACGCGGGTAAGTTCGCGAGGCACATCTCGTTATATATACTTACTTTAATACCAAAAGGTATAAAACAAAGTCGCTTTCTTCCGTCTGTCCCTATCTATGCTTAAATCTTAAAAACTACGGAACCGATTTTTATGCGGTTTTTTTATAACATAGATTCAAGAAGAAGGTTTATGCGTATAATGTTATGTAAACTTAAAGATTCCTCTTCCTTTAAATGCGGCTAAAACCGAAAGACACGGCTCGTATAACAATAAATGAAATAAGAAACTATTTTACAACTATCTGAGTGAGCCTCATAACATATAGGGCATGGAAATATTATCATATAAATATATCATAAATACCAAGAATCGCGCATGCGTACTAACGGTTACGATGTTTTGAAAATCATGTAAAAAATAAGCGTAACGGCGAGAGGCCAATGAACACATTAATTAAATACCATTATTTTATAATAGCTGGCGGAAATAATGGCTGTTACGTAGACGCGATAGTTCTTAGAATAACTCTAGAACTAGACTTCATAGACATTGCTTTAAAGTAAGTACTAAATAAATATTTCAAACGACATATTTACCTAGAAAAATGTTAAATTGAGGTGTCCTATTGTTCTTAATACTAAAGTAACCTATCGAACCAACTCTTTTAAATCTACAAACAAATTTTAAGAACAATAATCTTACTTACTCGTACTATTATGAAGTATGTACGTTCGTACGCACGTAAAAACTACTGAATAAATTTGGCTGAAGTCTGGCATGTCATTCTCATATAGAAACTTTTTTAATCATCATGGTACATAAATAAAACAATACCTAATGTACTAGTAGTAGAAATAGGTAGATAAAGCCTTGAATTAACACTAAGCATACTCTACATACCGATATTTCCCCGATATTTTATATTTAAATCTTTTGATCTGATTTCGATAATCATTTTTCATCCCATTATTTGTGATAATGTAGCTTTCTAATGAAAAAAGAATTATAAAAATCGATCCAGTACATTTTAAGTTTATTCGTTACACACAAAAATACAAATCTTTATAATATTATTGTAGATGTAGACTACGGGTACTATTGTAATAAAATAACGCGATGAATATGAATTACAATATTGAATATATTATGGATCTCTCACTCCCATATAGCTACAAATAAAATGGCGTCGTTAAAAAACATATTATTTTTTTAACCATAAATGCTTTCACCGAATTATAATCGTTTGAAAGTTATGGGTTTGTACGTCACCACATTACTTTAAGTTGAGTTAACTTATGTAACATATTGGTTCGGGTTTTTACTACTGGATTGTATCGTAATTACTATAGACTATAGAGGAATCGAAAATCGAAATATACTTATTCTTACTGTCGATCGTCGCAAATTATTAATACTAGTAAAAAGTCAACTATATACTGATACTATGTAAATAATATATTTTGAGATTGATTTTTGATACTGACTTTCATAACTTATTGAAAGTCCCTGGCGTATAACTGCTGCTAGAAATAAGACATGCCTTTAGCTCTTGGTTTAGTTAAGTTTTAAACGTTTGTAAGCGGAATGCGTTTCCAGCTACTTTTCAAGCTAAGTTTAGGATTAAGATCGTTTTTAACTACAAATTAATTTTAATTCTTATCCGAACTTTCAACATCTATAAACATTGAACAATACACAATAGATATGATTTATTATTAACCTCTTTACTTTTTAAATTTAAAAGGCCGGCATTTCATTACCGATATTTCTAGCCGTACAATTAAGAGAGGTCAAGCTCTGCGAGTGTTGATGGGCGGCCACATGGATGACCACTTTCCATCAGGTGGCTCCCCTGCTCGTTTACTTCTTATAAAAAAAATACTAGAAGGAGATCGGACACCATCGGGCAAAATATATTATTTATTAAATAACGTGAAACTAAATAACAAAACTAAATGTGGTCAGAATAATTTAATTAAAGCGTTGTAACATTTTTTAAGAATATTTCACTAAATTTACGCAAACTTACGAGCCATTTTTATGCAACGGTCATTTTTAATTAATCAGTGAATATATTATTATGATATATTTTTAGAGAAAATTAAAAGATTAAGAAATATAACAAATAACTGAATAGGTACTTATTACGTTCCAGCAGGCTGTATGTTTTTCGGTAACGGTTTAATAATTTCACAGCATTTTGTACGCAAATTAGAACAAATTATTATTTTAAATGCTAATCACACAATTGTTATGATTTAATGTTTAGAGGCCATATTATAAGTTAAAGAAGAAAGATTTATTTACTTCTTTATGGTTTGCGGAACGAAATATGCAACATGTGTTTGTTTTTATATTATACATTGTTAATTAAAAGGAATGTTATTTCATATGTATTAAGGCTAAAAAAAAATTAATATAATATCATTAATCATTTGGCTAAAATAACAAGCGACATGTGTAAAACGTTGTTTTTTAGATTTGAGAAGGTTAAAAGTAGCATAAAAATTTGGTATTTTCAACAGAAATTGTACATTAATTATTAAAAAAAATGTCAAGAAGATTTTTTGAAACAACATTCCAAATTCAAACTTATATTTACGTTTTCAGTTGGCGGCGCCGACATTCTTCAACAAAAACATCGATTTATCACCCGAACTAATATACGCCACATTATTAGTTAGTAATTAATAAATATATTATATTCAAAACTCACCATAAACAATAAAATATCCAAATAAGAAACACGGTAAAGTTAGCAGTTAGCACGTTCACAATTTGACGTGAATTCCGTTGAAAGCGTCAAATGATTCGCGCGACGTTCGCGGCGGCGCGGTGCACAATGCACACTGCCAGACGCCATTTGGCGCCAATCGGAGTTTTCAAAACGCTAGCGTCATGTACCATAGATAATACAATAATATTTTAAATTTTACTGGGCTAATGATGACCCTTACTAATAATCCTAATAATATTATATTTTAATAAAATATCAAAGAATACTCCTTACTTACGTGAAACTAGCACTTACCATAGAATATAATACAACATGATATTTGACTGGCATAATATAGAGTTAGAGGGTTGTTAGGAAGGCCTAATGGATGAAGGTAAATAAAATTTGGTATTGATAAAACAATATTTTAGTGTAAACTGATAAAGCTTTTATTTTATAGCGAGTAAATCTAAGAAGATAAAAGTATACTGTCGCGGATTCTTTTACTCTAAGTTCTTAATCATACTCGTGTAGGTCTGCAGATCAATCATTATTTGAACCTGTACTCTATTTTAAGGTAAAAAAAAAAACAAAATGTAATGGCAAATTGTGAAAAATAAAAATTATAATTTTTATTATTTTATACTAAATATAAATCAAGGTCGAAGTCGAGAGCTAGTCTTAGTATTTATATTGTAGAAACTGAACACGATATCCTGACCATTTCCCGCGATTAGTTTATTTTATCAGCAGTAAAATATCAATTATTAAAAAATAAAATAATTTAATTAAAGCTTTAAAAATAAAAAAGTTAATTCAATATCAGTTAACGGCCATTAAAGAAATCGAAAGTTACGTTTCATTATGAAAATCTTGTTTTCATTACGAGCGGTATCGTCAACCTTTTCGCGCGAGATTTATTGCGCTTTTAACTGCATTTAAACCAATAAAATTGCATAAAATACATTAAATGTTATTGTTATGTTCAAAATCTTTGATTGAAGTTTGCTAAAATGTCCTCTCAACTGAATACATATTTCTTACACTTTCTCTTATTTCTGTATGTGTAAAATTACAGAAAAAACGAATTCAAGAATATAAACTTATATTTAAACTAGCTGTGTCCCGCGGTTTTACCCGCGTAGTTCCCGTTCCCGGGGCAATACCGGGATGTAAGCTATCCTATCTTTTAAGGTGGATCAAATTGCACATGGTGTGGGAATTTTATTATAATGGTTTAGGAGTCCATTAAGGACAAACATTGTGACAAGAGATTTATATATATTAAGATTTAGAAACACTTTAATAAAGTTTGCTGCTTCTTTCTACTATTTTCTCCAGCCGTTTTGACGTGAATAAGTAAGAAATATACACAGTCACCTTCGCTTTTTTAATATTAATATAGAGGCTGGGCTTCTAATTATGACGTCACACAGAAGATTGTGTACGTCCTCTAATCACAAAACCCTTTATTTTTATCTTTTCCATACAAAATAGTATTAAATTAATAGTTATTTACGATAAATTTAAACTCGCCAAAGATACACCACCCATGGTAGAAAGTATACGCATACTAATACATTTTCTTGATCCACCTGCGTTAAACCCAATGGCATGAATCTGTCAGTCTGTTTGTATGTCAGTCGTACCTCACGACGCCATTGTCCAAATTACATTGTTTTAGCGGTTATGGTAATGTGACAATGCAGGAACTTTCAAAATTAGAAAAAATTAGAAACTATAATTGAGCGTGGGCTTGAGGTATTATGAGTGTTTTGTTAATTGCAAGTAGGTATACTCGTACATGTGTAATTGTGATGACTAGAGGTTTCCCGCGGTTTTACTCAGTCGTGTTCAATGTAGCAATCGTTGGTAGGTATATAAATAAAAAAAAATGTTTTTATTTTACAATTATTTCGATATATACCAACTTTTTAATTCAAAAAATAATTTCTACATACTAAATAAGAATAAGTACCCATTACTTTGTGCGGAGTAAATTTATTTTTTGTTTTTAGTTAGAAGTCTGTTTGTATTTGATAAAAATTATTTTTTTAACTGTTGGAAAGAAGGAGACAGTAATATTGGACTCGCAAGAAATGGTGCCACTCGTCTAATACCTACCACTATTCTTTCGCGCACCCTGACACGGATGGGCCAGTGTGATGAGTTAGCGAAAAATATGTACCATGAGTATACCAATAAAAAGGAGAACCGGGAAATTTGGCGCACCTCAAAAGTGGCATATAATGTAAGTTTGGGCTGATTTTCAAAATAATAATTGTTTTAATTTGAGTTATGGATACCAGTATTTTGAGAATTTAGTTTATTTATTTATTGAATACAACCACATCAGACATAATTAAATAAACACAAACAATTACATTAGGTAACAATTATCTATTATGCATGACAAAAACGGTTTACATAATTTAGGCCGAAAACATATTTTTCAGACTTTATATTAATATTTATTAATTTAAGATTTTTTATGCTAAAAAAATTAAGAATTAAGAACCTATTTAGTCTAAAGAAGTGTTTAAAATTTTTATAGTTTTTTTTTATTTAGTTGCCTTAATATACTGGAATCTTAACTAAGTCTCATTCAAAGACATCCTCTTCCACAAACAAACAGCAGTCCCTATTAACACTACTAACACTTTCGCTCTGCCAATTACAAAGAGACCAAATCATTGTGAATAATTGAAACAGCTTCGGTAAAACTTTCGAGTTTCGACATTTACATAACTCGAACAATGGAAAATAAATATGTCTTACATAAATACTGTATATCATTCTTATTGAAGGAAGTCTCTTAACCCCGAAGACTTAAATCCAACGCTGATTATATTACAATTAATTTGACTTTTTAAGTAAGTCTAAACAAAAAACCAAATTATCGTAAACACATTTTGCGATGCCTTTTTCATATTATAGATTATTATTATATAACTGCCAGCTTTCTGGCACACACACTAACTTCACACTTAGCTGTGAAAACGTAACAGACAAACTTAGATTTCATAATTATTAATATATAGTTCGAAAATAATGATATTATATTAATGTAGTATCAATGGTTCGAAAAGTTAACGCAAGCCAAGGAAAAATGAAAAAAGACTTATTTTAGCAGATTAAGTATAAACTAATTTTTTTCGTTAAATAATTTGCAAATTTGCGAAATACTAAAAAAAATATCAGATTATATATAAGCCTCATAATTATCTGTTAAGTATTACGTACCAGCGAGGCAGACGTTTCACAATAACACACTTACGAACTAAACCGACTTCCGGTACTCATAATTCACGATAACATTTGAGTCCGTAGCACTTAAAAATTCTTATGCAAATAGCAGTACACTGGTTATCGTTTAAAGGAATCAAAAATGCACAGTTATTTCATAATTTTCCTGTGTTGAAACACAGACATAGAATTACACTTTCTACTAGAGCTTACAGACAGACCGTTAATCTTCTCTTCTCAAAATTTACGACTGGGTGATCAGATTTCGAAGATTTTTTATGAAAACTATAGAATAAGTATTGACCGTATAGTCCTATTTCAACTTCGTCCAGTTCTGTGACTCAAAATAAAAGTTTCAAATTTTTATTTGAGAGAGAGTCATATCTAAAACCATTGTTATGCTATGCAACCATTTAACTAACTAATAATTATATAGACTTATTTTTGTTCAAACTAAGTTACAATATAGATGCCACATCCAGTAGCGGTCATAATGACTGAATATGTCAACAGTTACGCCATCCACAGCAGTGATACCAGCTTTATTGGGCTCCTCGAACTGGATCTGACCGGCTCGCCACTTGCTACAAAATAACAACACTTCTTGGACATTCCTCAAGACATTTCTAGTTTCGATTGCTATCTGTGTTATTCCATGATTCAGATACAACATTTCCCTAATATCGAAACTATATTTGAATAAATCATAAATTATAAAAAAAAGTTTGTTTAGTATAGTTTCGGATCCATATTCTCTCTATTACCTAATTATAGGTAAGTACATAGATAAGAACCCTTTTGTAACTGCCGACATTTTGATTTTATACCATTTAAAGTTAGTACCATAAAGAGAATGTTTACTAAAAATTACGAATATATTTGCTTCAACTACGAGCGTCCTTCATCTGTCGTAAATATTGCAAGAATATTTTCGTACATTGCTGCATTAAAGCCGAGTTTATAAACTGTTTACACACAAACTTATCGATGTATGTTATACAGTGCAATATTGTCAATCTCTTAATATGATTACAAGAGTTTAGTACCAGAAACTTTTACTGCTAAATACGGCCATAGGTTATGTCACGATTACACAAGATTTGGCTGTTTACATTTTAATAATTATGTTGACAAATGTAAGGTCAAAGGAATTAACGAAAAGAAACTATACGTCTTAGTTTTTAAACTCCCGGTATAGTACGCGTCATTTATGTTTAGCGCTGGACGAGAATAGCTGCGTATCGGTAGAATCGTGCTCGTAATTGACGTATTGGTGCGAGAAAGACAACACGACTGGGACATCCAATCAACGCTCGCGCACCCGACGATCACGCGCCCCGCGCGCCGCGCCGTTACCTCGATACCTTATTTTTGACTTTTGCGCAGGTTTCGTTCAGCGCTAAAGATTTGTGACGCGAACTATACCTAGTTGTATTTAATTATTATCACATTGTTTACCGAGTCTTTAGAATTTATGTAATGGTGGTCATAACTAAGTACTCTTACACTGTGTTGCTAACCTTAAAAGGAAAGATAAAAATAATTGTGACAAAAGGATGTATAGAATAGGATAACAGATTGTGGTAAGGTAGAAATGTGCCCCCGGTGCTTCCCCTTACCGAACGAAACGCCAGTATTCTGTAGGAGGGTGTTACCAGCCCGGGCAAGTCAGTAAATAATAAAAAAAACACTTTATTGACTAACTCAAAGAACTACTAAGAATTATTATAACCGAGAAGCGATATCTTCCAGGCAACCAGAACTAGGTGATAGAGAAGAATTATCTACCAAACCTAACGAACTACTAGACTCCTGTGTTACATTTAAAAAAAAATTAAAAAAATCCCATAGTTTTATAGGTAAACGAGTTCAAGCAAAAGTCATCAACTTATATATTAAGTAGGTATAGATAATAAAAGCAACCTCTAATATAATTTAATAACAAGGCAATCTATTAATAATAGAGCAATATTAAAGTCGTTACATCAAAACCTAGATTACTGCTGTTGCCTAATCTGAGCTAACTTTAGACGCTGATTTCTCGCGAACATTCGTTAGAATAGTCTTGGAACTATATGTACATCTATTTGTGGTAAAAAATTTTTACATATTTTATTTTACTCAATGATTATATACTAGTTGTGACTTGCGACTGTGTCTACGCAATTTTTTTTTTATAATTAGCTCACGACTACTGCGCCTATACATACATATAAAGGTAAAATAGTTGTCAAATTCAATTTTACTATTTGAGGGTCCTACGCTCTACAATGCAGGAACAGTATTAGTTAATCCGGGGTAAAGTGTCCATGCATGCCATCCGTAGTTTTTTCCTGAAAAAAGCAACATAGATAATTACATAGGTACCTTACTACTTTTTGCTCGCGACTCCCTCCGCGTGGACTTTTATATTCATTTTGATGGATATTATGATTTATGAATAGGTACTTAGCATCAGCTCTTACACTATCCATCAATATGTGCTTCGCATTTTAGCAGATTTCACAATAACCTATTTCGACAATGTCGGTCGTTTACACCTGCGTAACACAATATTACATTAGCTGTCAACGTAATTTCGATTTAATACCATCGAAAATGGTCCATCCCTTTTACTTTGGCGCAAGAGAAGGTCAAACTATTTTTAATTGGGTTTTAGCGTAGTTGTAAGAAGCCTGTGGCGTATAGCACTTCATATGAATGAAGTTATCATAGATAATTGCATTTTTAAAATCTATTCCTTAGTTCTAGATATGAGCGGGTTCAAACAAACGAAGAAACTAAATCTTTAAGCTTGCCTATTATAAAAATAATCTTTAGATATGTATGTATATTATTACTTTTTAAAACGTAGTCAGTGGTTAAATCAAATAGCATTTTATTAAAGGTTAAAATTTTTTTAACACTTAACTCTCAAAAAAAAACGTAAACTCAAACTAACATTATACAGACCATTTCAATAAATAATAAAATATGATTTATACTGTTAGGCTATTTCCTAACAAACTGAAAAAAAATATTGCGAAAATTAAAGAAATTGCTAGTTCCAGTTATAATTGATAATTCCCATGATTTAAATTTCAAATAAGCTTTGAAACAAAGCCGTCACGATCCGACTGTGTCATGATGTTCGCAAGTCGTTCGTGGGAGTGATAATTGCGCTTATTGAAACTTATCAATAACTGGCATAGACTATGTTTATGATATAATTATTACCATGATATAATATAACACGTCAAACCAAGTGAAGCCTACGCTAATTTATTTCAAGCCAAGCCAAGCCGTGAACTACTGCGTGCATTTTCATGACAAGAGTAATACGTTATGCGATAAACAATATCAAATATGTCAATATATTTATATTGATTTATATTGTTTAAACCATATGTATGGTTTAAACATAATTTACACCTTTATACCCCGGGCGCTGTTAGTATATATTTATGATGATATATCTTAAAGTTAAATATACCTATGTATATTTACAAATATAACTAGCTACAAAACTAAAAGTACCTAATTACATAAAATTGATGTTATTGTTTTTCAGGTATCAAGTGTTCCATGAAAATGCTCTATTAGTTATGTACTTTACAAATCTAAAGAGTTATAAGTTGTATAACAAACCTGACGTTTCATGTACTTAAGAGAATTTGGATCAACGTCATTCATACTGTTTACCTTACTACTGCAACGGGTTATACTTGAACAATAATGGTAACCCCTCTTACACGTAAAACCATCAAATGAAATCATAAAAGAAATTATGTTCCCGTTACAAAAACCAGTGACTAGAACCAACAGATCTCGACGTTGTGGTCAGTAACGGACTCCGTAATTCGGTTATAATACAAAAATTGAAAGTGCTTACGAAACATTATAATAAATTATTAACCGTTCAATCTAAGTGGAGCTGGTCCCTTGAGAATCGGATGTTGTATCGTAGTAGGAAATGCTTTCGTTTAGTCGCTAATATCGAAGGTGAATATACTAGGTAGGTAATTTCTTGACACATTTTTACTACCTATTAATTTTGAATTTTTTAGTTTTATATGAGTAATCATGCCTTGGGTTATGTGGAATTTTAGTCAACTCTAAAAGTAGGCTATTAAGTTTAATTATTAAGCTTTTGATAATTGCTTTATAAGCTCTAGGAAAAATATTTATTAAAAAAAAAGAATACGATAGGAATGTAGGTACGGACGGTCGGCATCTCGTGAAAGGGTACTAACACCCCTATGGTAGTCGGAGCATTTTTACTGTGCGGACCTTGTAGTGGAACTAGTTTTACATATTATATTATTTACTTTATAATTCTTTAGTGTACAAAATAACACCGATACAAATGAAATCCAAGCTAAACATGTTCATTTCACGTTTTCTGACGTAGTTATATGATTATGCACCACTTTATGTATGATGTGAAGTTTAAGATACCATTGTCACCGTCTGGGGCTGATAATATTATATTAGCGTTTTAGTGTCGGCCGCTAGGAGACCGTTATGTAATCGGGATGTCGCCGACAGGGTTATCGTGCCGTTATATAAGTACCTACCTTGTATAATGTATGCCACAATGCCACTGAATATGCGCGAAATTATAACAAACGTATGATACAACAGTGCCGTCCTATGAATATGTATTACCAATGTGCTCTGTTACTCATCCATTACAAAACTTTAACTGAATAAATCTTAATGAAATTTCAGGATAATAAAGTACTTAATAGATATGGTAAACTAATTTTGAACTAAAACCTGAAAGTGTGTGAGCATTAATCACGAGAGACAGGATCAGGAAATTCAGGATTGTCGGAAAAAAAACTAAATTGTAACGAACAGTCTTGTAAGGCTTTTAGATTCAAGCTATCGAGGGTTCCATATTTCTAATAAAAAATATTACTAAAATGTTTAATAGAATTATTATCTATACTAATATATAAAGCTGAAAAGTTTGTTTGTTTGTTTGAACGCGCTAATATCAGGAACCAATTGAAAAATTCTTTTTTTATTGAATAGACAATTTATCGAGGAAGGCTTTAGGCTACATAACATTACGCTGCGACTAATAGGAGCGAAGAAATAATGGAAAAACAAATCAACGGGGACGAAGTCGCGAGCAACAGCTAGTATACTTTTATGTACGAGTATATGCTGCAACTAGCTGTAACTAACAAACAAACAAATACACTCTTCAGCTTTAGATATTAGTATAGATTAAAAAAAAATCCATGACATTTTTAAATTCTGCCATTGATCTATGACTATTTAAAGTTGAAGAACCTCTCTTCTAAACGTCTTATAATAGTATTATAATTATAATGTAGTAGTAACTGTCACCAGAGCTGAACAATGCAATCGAAATGTTTTGAAGGAAGAGTAGGAGGACCGAGCAATCATTATAATAAGTGCGATTCACTGTAACGTAATGGATTTGTTTGCCGAACCTGATATACATACATCTATTATATAGAGATGTTATAACAGCAACATTTTTAAAAAGTTTGACGGGAGGAATCTATCTATTATTAAAAGCTTTTATTTACCTTTTATGATTTTATGAATTGTGTACATAGGCTACAAGTAGACAGTTAAAATTTGTGACTAAAATTTATTTCTTTCTTTTAGGGCATTTAAATAAAAGGTTGTTTTGTTTAATTTAAGTATAATACACAACAGGCTTCTGATATTAATGTTTTAAAAGTAACTTTTAGTACTAAATATAAAATATACAATATTTTAATTTTCTCAAGTTTTATAATAAATTATATGCTCATGCAGGGCCAAAACTGTTTTTTTTTATTTTAAAAGATGAGAAAATTGACTAAATGCTTCAAAACAAACTGCAAAAAAATCGATTTTAAACAAGTACGTAACTCACGTAAATAAATAAACGCATTATATCTCTAACTATAGAAAATTACAAAAATTAAACTTTATCAAAACAGCTCTATAGAATTCCTAAATTTTCCGATCGGAAAATGACATGACATTAGTGTCGTAACTATTGCGATCGCAAATCGCACTGGCACCGTGAAATTTTAACACCTGCATCTTCCTTGAGCTTATAGCTATTGAAAGCTTTCAAATTCATATTTGAATATAAATTGTTCAAATCAAATATATAAAAAGAGTTTTTTTTGTTTAACATTCTTTTTAATATCTATGTTATGTTTGGTGGAAATCGGTTTAGGTCTTCGAGGTCGTCTGTCGTTTGTTAGGTCTGATAAGAATGTTACACGCTCAGTTTGCTTGCGTTTTGTCGGGGGTTTATGTATTTCTAATACTGTTTGTTTTTAAAATCGAAATACGAAGTTAATTGAGTGTTGATTCGTAGGCTATTGAAAGGGAAAGCCTGACCAATCGTAACATTACATCTCTAATCTGCAGTCTCACTGTCTGTTATGTTAATGATATTGGATGTAAATCGCCTTTTACAATTCGAGATCTATTAGCAAACAATCGTTTTTACGAGATTAAATTCTTGATACTTTATGGGAATATTTTGTAGGTATATTACATACTAGCTGTTACCCGCGACTCCGTCCGCGTTCATTCATGTAAACTTTGACCCCGATTTTAACCCCTTTTTCCTGTTAAAAAGTAGCCTATGTTCTTTCTCAGGCTCTAAACCATCTGTGTACCAAATTTCATTACAATCGGTTCAGCGGTTTGGCCGTGAAAGCGTAAAATTAAAAAAAGTTTCAACCCCGCAACCAGGAGGTTGCGCGAGGGCTGCGAAAAAGGTTGCGAGAGGTTTTTTTTTAAAAAATAAAGTAATCTATGTCCTTCCCCAGGATCAAGACCTGTCTCTCTGATCTGTGAACCAAATTTCGTTCTATTCGGTTCAGTAGTTTAAGCGTGATGGAAAGACAGACAGACAGAGTTATTTTCGCATTTATAATATTAATATGGATTGCAGCACTTTTATGTATCTTATTCTTATTCGGTACATTTATACTTCTATAAAGCAGACAAGTCAAAACGAATTGATTCACCCATACTTAGACTACTGCACGATGCCCTTTGGATTTCCTCAATTTCGCGATTTCCATCTGCCGCGTTATCGCGATTTCCCGGAAACGCCTCCATTTTGTCCAGTTGCACAATACGGCGTGTCCGATGATGTCCATACATTACTGAAACATGTGTTAACGTTACAAATGTTAGAAAAATGCCTACTTATAGGTTTTTTTTATAAACGAAAGTATTACTACGTGGGACGACTGAATATTTTAAGAGGAAGACCTACAAGCAAATAGCTTTCGGTTTTAATTAGATTAAAATAAAACGAAATAAACTTCGATGCATCAACTTCTCGCGGCTAACTGCATGTAACAATTGTTCTGGAGCGTGGTTTTAGGCTTCGCGATAAATATTAATGACTAATAAAATAAAGTGCCGTCTGACCGGTTGTCCGGCCGCGGCTCGCCCGTTCGTTCACTCTACACTTTCACTATCTACTTAGTAATGACTTAATGAGCGACTTAAAGGGCAATGTGTCATTAATAAAATACTTTTATCTTAATAAAAAATAATTTTTATTTTATTATTTTGCCATAAAGATTCCGCTTTACTATACAAAATATCATCCAAATCGGTTCAGCCCGCCCCAATTCGTGAAGGCTAACAATGAAATTTACCGCATTAAAATTATAATTAATACCTAGATAATATTTATCTTCTTATGCTAATTTTTAATTTTAAATCCATACATATTTTTTAAATATTACATTAAAACTCAATTTACATTTTTATATAGTTTACAATGCTATCCATGAATAAAACTAAAAATAATTTCAAATGTAAAATATTATGTTAAATTGAAACTATTATATTTAATGTTATAAATCACTTTTATTTAGGTTATTGCGGCATCTAGTGATAGATTAATAAAATTAATGAGCAGCATGAACATTAAAAAACGAATTTTATTACAGCGCCATCTAGTAATCAATAATTAAACGATTAAAAACTACGAAATAAGAGTTTTTCTACTTTTGCATTGTTTCCTTTAATTTTTAGTAGATGGCAATTAAATCAACTTTTATTTTAGTTCCTAATTAATCAACTAGATGTCGCTGCACATTTTATATTATAATATTAGGAATATTATTATTTACAATCCTATCATGAATAAATATAAAAAATATTTCAAATTAATAATTATGTTAGATATTATATTAGATAATAAGCTACATATAACATTATAATTTTAATGTTATAAATCTCTTTTATTTAGGTTATTACGCCATCTAGTGTACATATTCATAAAATTAATCAGCAGAATGAATAGTTAAAAACTAATTTTATTACAGCGCCCTCTATTAAACTATAATTAAACGATTAAAACTACGACATAAGAGTTTTTCTACTCTTACATTGTTTCTTATAATTTTTACTAGATGGCAAGTAAATCAATTTTTATTTTAGTTCCTAATTAATCAACTAGATGTCGCCGTACTATATATAAATCACACTCAATATTATATTTTATATTTAGTTAAAAGTTTTGACCTTAAAAATACCGTACGTTACATTATTTTTTACTATCAACTATATCCAAAATAAGAACTGATAGTAAGGTCTCATACTAATGATTCGAAAAGTAAAAAGATATCAAAGGTACCTACCTATATTTTATTAAAAAGAAAAGTTCTGTGTATCTGAAAATTTATCACAATTAATTTTACATTTAAATTGCACTTGCGTTTACATGCTTAACCTATAAATGCCTGCAAACTATATTCTAAACAAACTTTTCAGAACCTAAATAGTAAAAAAAATCATCAAAAAAAGAACAATAAATTAAAGCAAAGCAGTAATTAATAAAAACCTATAAAACGTTTAGTAGAAACATAACGAAGTAGGTATTTTATTGTAACTTTTTAATTGTGATTAATTAGGCAAATTGTGGCCTG